>UCOH01012317.1:0-145865 GCA_900474275.1 Synergus japonicus
TATATATATATATATATATATATATATGTATGTATACATATAGAGAATAATTTGAGAAAGAACAGTGAAAGCAGAGATGAAAATGTGCAGTATATATCTGCACAAGGACCTCCTATCAATGTTTCAATGGTAACAAAAGCATTTTTTGAAAATGGTCTTGAAAATAAGAAAATAATGTTTTGGATTCATTTTTTTTTAATCAAAAATTGGGAACCTTTTAGTCGGCATAATATCGTCAATCTAATTTTAAAAGATAGATGTCAGAAGGTATATTTGGAGAAACACATTGCCCATAATGTAATATAGGCACTACAGATCGATAGCCATTATTTATAAATAAAAGAAAGTAGCATTTGCACGAACAAATGTAAGTTGTGGTTTCTTAAAGGAGAAATATTGAGTTGCGTCCCTACAAATTAGAAACTATGACCAATTGATGTGTATAATTTAATAACAAAAAAATGCAATCAATTTAATATCGAACATGACCCTAATCGCTTTATTTCAATTATTGTGTGTCCTCGACAAGTTAATGGACTTTTCTAGACTAAAGTAGAATTGATGGGTATTAAACTAATTTGCTAATCTTATCAGTAATTATTGTTTATGTTTATTACTCTTATTATTTATATTGCTATATACTAATTGCTCATAAATGGATATATCTTATCGTGCAGACTTTAATTAATGAGAACAGCGGAGAGATTCATTGTATTCATCGGAATCATTGTATTCAAATCTACATTTTATCAATTATCGTTATCGAGTCTGCGTAATTAATACATCTTCAGTAATTTAGTATTTTTATTTAAAAAAGAGCAATACATTGAAGAGTCTGTAATTAATCCGAATTAATCCGAAGCCCATTCCGAATTTTAAATCCAAACTTCCTAGATTGGAATGTAACTATTTGGCTTCTAATACAAATTTCGCATAATTTCGAAATGATTTTAAATGAATTTCAATCCGAAGCTTTCGCTAGGATATTTAATGCTGCTACTACGTAACTGGGTGTAACCATCGTAACGAGGCTTCGAAGGCGAGGCTAGCGCCTCTTTACTAGTTCCACGGCCACGATGTGACCACGATAGTCTTTCTCTTTATACTTTTCAGCAGCTCTTGCTCTTCAGTATCTCGCTCCTCGTTCGCGAAGTGAGAGATATTTCTCGTCACACTAGAACCGCGCTTTTAATACATCAAACATACTTCTGAACCCCAATGTGTACCTTCTCACTATCTCACTTCACAATAAATTATCAATATCAATCTATCTCTCTCACTCTCCCTCTCTTTCTCTCTCTCTCTCTCTCTCTCTCTCTCTCTCTCTCTCTCTCTCTCTCTCTTTCTCTCTTTTTCACCCCTCTCTTTAAATTTCCCTCTCTTTTCCTAGTCAAACATCCACCCACATGCTACACTTTTCTATACCGCTCTCTTCCATTCGTCTGACTCACACATGCCATTTCTACTTGCTCCCACCCGCTCCTTTGATTGATTATGATAAGACTAAATTGACAAAATCTCATCATACCACCAGAAACCGGTGCAGACCAATTTAGTCTAACACCTTTTTTACCCTTTTCTTTTTACTTATACAACTCTATTCTAGTTCTAGTATTTCTACTCTGCACATGACCGAAATAAGTACGTAAGTGCCACTTGGGAGTCTATATGCCTATGCGTACGCATGCGAATAGGCCTATGTGTGTTACTTTTTTATTTAAAGAGAAAAATGTCCTTTGAGGGATTCCGTCCAAAGTCTAGGTTTCTTTCATCTTGAATGAAATTTCCTAGTTCCTGCGCTTTCTTTCATACTTTTTACGATTTCTCACGTTTTTTTCGCGCAAAACGTGCCTTACAGACATCAATGCTAGAGTCGCTACTATAGAGACTATAAGAGTTTCTACAGAAGAGTCGATCAGTGTTTCTTGAGTCATTCGTCTCGTAACACGCGTCATCGCCTCAATCAGATATTCTCGCCTTTTCTTCATCGAATTGTAGACTCAAAACTCACTGCACACCAAGATTTATCAGCGTGATATCCACAGGAAGGCTGATTTTTCTCGCTGGTTCGTATTTGTTTATGAAATTTTAGTTTGATTGCTTCTGTGTCAATGTGCTTTTGAGCTTTTCTAAGATCTGTTGTGTCATTTTGAGAAATATTTTGTGTAAATATTTGATACATGTATCATACACCCGCAGATCTGACCTCAGTAGAAAAATTTACAATTTAACAAGTGACAATTGTTTTTTTTTGATAAACAATGTAAACAAATGAAAAGGAGGTGGAGTAATAAACTTAATAGACTGATAAATAGAGCGACGTTACAATTTCTGACTGTTTTTTTTAATTAGGAAATTGTTCAGAATTGAAAACAAGTTACAATTCAGAATTTCTATAGTTTGTAATATTTCGCAATGTGAACGTTTTGTTTGAAAATCTAAATCTTGAAACTTTGCCCTTGGATTTTTTTTCTTTATCTTTTTTTTTTACGTGCCGATACTTAAAAGAAAATTGTTATACAATTATCCTTACCATTAATATACATATAGATATGACTATACATAGATATGACGAATTAAATACTTAAAAATTGTAGATAAGTAAATTTAAACTGCCTTTGAAAAATGCAATGTAAAATTCTAAATGTAATTTACGATTTAAATGTTTTTAAATATTGTTATTAGCAAAGGAAAAAAACAGGTGGGAGTAAGAAAAAAGTATTCATAAATTATTCAGATCCTTCGATTAATTGTCAATCTTCTTCTGAACTTTTTCTGATAAAATGAGTAAAACATGATATTAATCAAATTTCCAACCGCGTAAAATGTAGAACTCTAATGTGTATAAATCCTTATCAGGTTTGAGTATCAATATGTCAAATGTGAAAACGACCTCCACGTCGTCGACAATCGGTGTATCTACCCCATATGTAATCTTTTGTAATGATATTTCCTTTCACTACTTTTAATGTTTTCTATCAAATTTATAAACAGAATAAAGAATACAGGATATATACAAATAGAAAATAGAAATGATAAATGAGGAAAAAATAAGAAAAACAGAAAGTAGTATTAATGCCAAAAACATTGGTAGACTTCAAAAAATCCCTGATTCCTGCAATTAATCAAAACTTTTATTTTAATAATTCAAAATGTTTAACTCAAAAAGAATTTATTTTAATTAAAGAAATGTTTCTTTGATTCAGAGAAACTGTTTTCTGGGTGGGCAATAAAAAATATTAACGAGAGCTAAAAAAAGAAGAATGTTTTATGAACAAAGCATATTTTTGTTTCGAGATGGAATGAACAATTAAATAAAGTTGTTAGCATATCATTTATATATAAAAGAAAACTCGATTGTCCTTTGGGGACGAGCAGGTGTACGCGTAACGATCGTAACTGAATCGTAAAGTAGGTATTTTAGTTTGTTAAGTACTTAGAGTAGCTGACTACGCCTCAACGCAGCCATCGATTTTAATTTGTCATTTCTTGCCATCAAGAGAATCGTTTCTGAAGTATTATAAAGTAAATCATTCGTATAAAGCGCAGTTCCATTCACAATGCAAGAAAATTAGAATAGATCTAAAACCTGCATGAAAAAATTGGATGCTTTTCTCGGTAATTATTTATTCGGGAATTTTATTTTTTGGGAACTTCCAGTCGTCCCAAGAATAAAATAAAAACATAAAAGGAGAAAATAAAAATATTGTAAGGAATAGATGTTTATCACAAGCACACGTAAGAGGGTTAATTATATATTATCTGACCTATGACATGCGTATTTATTTTTGTATAGCAATTATATGGGATTAAAATTACTGGTTTCTGTATATTCTCGTGACATGGAGTAATATCAGGTCTATTTTTCGAGCAAGGACTTTAATCGAAACAAATTGTACATAAGCTGAGCTAAAGAGAAAATTGATTCTTTTGTAAGAAATATGTTGACATTTAAAGAACTAGATTATTTTATTCCGTAAAATAGAAGAAAAACATTTTTAAAAACACGTTATAGAATTGTGGTAGTAATTTCACAATTTCAGCAAAGTGTTTTCTTTGGAAAAAAAGAAAAAGAAAGACGAGAATGTGTAGCACAGAACTTGAGACAGTAAAATGATCGTTTCACATATCTATTACACACTTCCTTTTCCCTACATTAACTATGTGTATAATTTCTTGAGAATTAAAGAACCTCGCTCATGAAATCGATAATTGAAGCTAATTACAGATTTTCATTAAAAATTTAATATTAAGCCAATCGTTAATGAATCACTAGTTCAATTAATTATCTATAATCCATTATTAATGTTCTTTTAACAATCAGACCTCAGTTCGCAAATGAAACTAGATAATATCATCATCTTCATGAATAAATGGAAGAATCCTAAGTCATCTCATGAATATCACGTCATAATTTCACAATTTGTGCATTAAATTCATTTTGTCTCCTCATGGACATATTCTATGTAAGATAAAGTGAATTTTCAAATAAAAAATGTTTATAAGATGTTGAATTGTGGTTGAATAACTACTTTACATAAATACAGCACTTTATATAGAGAAGTTGTAGTTCAGCAACTCTGGTTGAATGCATGTCACGCGCTAACTTTAAACACGTGACTCTCACGTGTTTTAATTTTCAATTAGTAATAATTGAGAAAAATGTATTTATTCTTTTGCAGAAATTATAAACGGGATCATCGAATGCAGCGAAGATCGAAGGAAAAGTTTATTTTGAAGGAGTTAAGAAGGTCCGACCCGAAGGAAGATCCTGGCGGTACCAAAGTGGGACCCTTTCAGTTAAGTCAGGTGTCCTCAATGACTTGAAATATTCTATGGTTTCAAAAAACTAGACACCTCAGAATGAAATCGCCCATATTCCAGCTAAAAAAGCTTATGAAGGGTCTTAATTTTTCTCAGTCTTCTAGACCCATAAACTTTTGGAAAAACTCGACGTCGAGTAGCATTCTTAAGAGAAGAATCAGATTTGACCTATAGCCCAACATTAAAAAAATACGCGCCTGAAAGCGCGTATTTCTTCATTCGTATGGCGAAGATTCAAAAGGCGTCGACTTGGACAGAAAGTCGCAACAAGAAAAATCATTATTTGAAGGATTGCTCAGTTACTGAGAGAAGAAATTTGAATATCACATTTTAAATGAAAAGTGAAGCTCAAATTTTCCCAGTTTAAAATTCTTGGTCGAGTGATATTGTCATTTTTACGAATATACACTGTTTCCTGATAAGTGGATTGGGTTTCTTAATAATAGGACAGTAATTTCGGATAATTTGGAATTTATTTAACACAATGGAAGCCTCTGCTGTACCTCATTTGGGGCAAGCGGCTTCAGCCGCTTGTTCTATGGCAACTAATTTTTTAGCCCCAGTCAAAACAGAGCGACAGATTTTTGAAAATTCAATGCTGGAGGACGACCCGAATGCTAACTCGGTCGTTCCAACTTCTACGGAGGACAGAATTGTACCAAGATGGGGTCCTAATCATAAAGGAGCTCAAGAATTGGCGAACTTGTACAGTACAGGTGAATTAACTTAGAATGTCCAAGAGTTTAGAATTTTTCTTTAATAGAGGAATTTTAGAAATTTTAGTGAGCCAACTATTCTTTCCACCAAAAAGTGCTATTAGAGACAATGTTTATTACGAGTTTCAAAGACATTTCATGATTTTTTTTCTTTAATACCTAGACTGCAATTATCATAAAAACAAATAATATATATTTTCTTTGAACATTAAACAACATTAAAAGACACACGCAATGTGAAAGCGTGGGCGTTAGTGGGTTAAGTAAACTCAACTACATTCAGTTTTTTCTGTCAAGCATTTTTGCTCGAGGTCACGCAAATTAGAGGAACATCCATCAATAATAATCGGAAGGAAAAATTCCAACAGGATCAATTATATCACAGTGGGCACACGAGATTAGAAAAGTTTTTGGAACGTTCTAAAAACATTCCAGAAACGTTTCAGGAACGTCCCTATGTCCGATGTCCGAAACATGTTCCATAAACGTCCTTAGAATGTTTTTAGGACATTGGACAAGGGACTTTTGCCCTACTCCAGGGCTACTTATGATATCTGACACTAAAGTTATTTTTCTACTCAGACCCATTCAACCTTTGATACTTTGAAACCGCGTTCGAACTTTCTGTTCTATTTAAATTTCATTCAAATCTGAGTGAATAATAAACTAATAATAGAATAATAGGAACAGCTAGAAAGATAAAATTTTTATCTATTTGATAATCTTATTTCAAATTGAATTCGTGTTTATTAATTTAGAAATTAAATTAAATACGAACAAATTTAATTAAATTTATATAATATGTAAATTAATTATGCAGTATAAAGTTATCAGATCTCAATTGGTCGGTCTGATTAAAAAAATACATATAGAGATTTTTATTTAGATGAATAGTAATTACGAGTGAGATAGAATAAAATTGCATATTACACGGAGATATTTTTCTATAAATATATTCAGTCATATTTATGTTTGGTCAGGTGTGAGTCAATCATAATCAGTTAACAATAGGCAAACCAAGCGTAGATACTATTATGACTGATGAGAGTGATGAGATATCGCTACATGATTTTCATAGTTAAAGCTGCACTCTCTCTAAGCATCTATATTAAAGTTTGCAATGTTAACTATTTAAAGCAAACATTGAAAATTTTCATTTTAATCTTGAAATTAGGAATTTCAACGTTTTTTTTATCAATTTCATCTATAAGAATGATATTAATAAATTTTAATATTCAATAATTTTTGCACATTTAAAATTTTTAAATCGTTTGATTTTTTCTGTTATAAGTAAGAAGTCCATATTTACAGAAGTTTCTGTTACTAAACCGTAATTTTATTGATTACTGATTACTGATTACAAATACCGAGAGAGTTTAATATTTCCGAAATTTAAATTTCGCGAAACTTCAGGAATTTTAAATTTCGATAAATTTATTTGATCCTTTTTTAAATTGGTTAATAAATTATTTATAGTATATAATTAAAATTAAATTTGATTTATTATTATTATTATTCTATGCCCACTTTGACAAATTACTCAGGAGACTAACAAAAAGTAGTAAACTTGCGTGTGAGGTCATGGTAGGAATACTGGACATTTTTTTATTATATTAGCGTACTTTGCAAAGTGAAGTGGAAATCTCCATTATATTTTTTAAATAATAGGTTTTAGCTAATTTGAAATTTAATGCATGTAAATTATAGGAAAAGAAATATAAAAAATATAATTATATTCACATACATATATGTTAATTTGGATTTTTCCCTTGTGTTAATAATTATTAATACGAGTACCTTTTTTTCAACAGGAAAACGAACGCAGGAATGCATATGCGTTGGGATTTGTATTACACTTATGGCAGTGAATTCATTTTTTATTCTCGTCCGATTAAGGCTGGAAAATTTGAGTTCAATTGCAATAGCAGCATTATGTGGAATTGTTACTGCTGATTTTGCCTCCGGGTTCGTTCACTGGGCAGCTGACACATGGGGATCCGTTGAGCTACCAATTCTAGGAAAAGTAAGAAAATATTAATTATTGATGAAAATAATAATTTGTGCTAATTGACACCGTTTTCATTATATTTAAAATTTTTTATAGAACTTCATAAGGCCTTTTCGGGAGCATCATATTGACCCTACAAGTATAACTCGACACGATTTTATAGAGACAAACGGTGACAATTTTATGGTCACCATACCCTTTCTCTGTAAATTAACGTGGGATTTTCTCACTCTCTCAGAGTCTGAAATACAAGTTCGATTCGTTTGGACTTGTTATTGGTTTCAACTCGCAATATTCGTGGCGATGACGAATCAAGTAATTTAATATTTTAAAAAATCTAGATCTTTCAGCTTTTACCTAAGTAATTTTAATTAAATTTATTTTTACCTATTAGATACACAAATGGTCCCACACCTACTTCGGACTTCCCGGATGGGTTGTTTGGCTACAGGAACATCGAGTAATTTTGCCCAGAAGACATCATCGAGTTCATCATGTGGCACCCCACGAGACTTACTTTTGTATCACCACTGGATGGCTAAATTGGCCCCTGGAGAAGCTTCAATTTTGGTGCACTCTGGAAATAATTATTGAAAAAACAACAGGCTGTAGACCCAGAGCTGATGATATGAAATGGGCGCAAAAACGCACGTGAGAATTATTCTAGAACAGAAAAAAAACTCTTAGTCATATTTTTTATCTCATCTTTTACATGTTGTAGAACGAAAATTTAGGTCGTCGCAACGAAAAAGACAAAGTGCGTCTCAAGACGAAAATAGGAATTGAATCTACAAATAAATCTATTCCTTTCAAAAAAAAAAAAAAAGATTCAAGTCGATAAATTTGCATTGAAGCAGAATAAATCACTGTTAATCTTTTTTTTCGAAAGAATTAATTATACAATGAAAGATAAGTCAGACGCTTTTTTTTCTCAGATTATGAGAATACGTGATAGATATTGTGCAAGATGAACGTGACTTGAAGAATGAATGATTATAAGCGACGCGTGCTTTCGAATTTTACAAGTTTATATTTACTCTGGAATAAATTAATAAGTAATAAGACGCGAAAGGCTGCAATTGTAAATCGTGGTGCGATTTTTTCGTTTTTTTACAGGCCCATTTTTATGCAGATACATTTAGCAGATGATATATAAGACTATATTAGAAACTTGCTTCTCGAAAGCTCAGTGAATTTGAAATGAACAATTTTTTTCAATTACACTGGTGGTTTACCTGGCCTTAAATAGTGTTAGAATTCGATTATCTAGAAATAATTAGTCACTGCAAATAATTAATATATTATATTTAATTTAATTTATATAAGAATATCTGTGAGCACACTATTTATATGAACTTTTCCACGCAAAGCAGGCTGTATAAAATATAGGTATTTGCACACAATCGTGGAAAACGATTGGACAGTTGTCAATGTTATACAATTTTTTAAATATTGAAAATAATTTGTGTCAAAAAATATTTTAAAATTTAATAATTTTTACTCTTTCTAATTGTAAGCTTAAATTATAAATTTCAGACTTTTTCTTTAGTAAAAATTTCATCATTATTTAAAGAGTAATTTTCTTTTTAACAAACAACTCCAACTGTCGATAAATGTCTGTCCATTCGCTCACAATAATAATGGTTATATACATACGACTATGAATTGCAAATCAAATAATAGTAAATTTACACAATCTTTAGCACAATGAGCTATTAGAATAATTTTTTTTAAATATAATATTATACATATTCCCAAAGAAAATTTAGCATAGATTGCGGTTATTTACAGTAATTATTAATTATATAAGCCTAATCTGCCTCGATGTACAAAACAAAATTCCCTGAACCTTTACAAAGCTACAAATTGTCAATATTTTTGTGGTATCGAAAAAATTTACTTGATTTATTGATTACTGCCTCGAGTTAAAAATAATTATATATTGCTAATTATTAAGCAGGTCATTTAAAAAAAATCTTAATACAATGGAATAATTGTTTAGTTCTCATCAATTTTAATTATACAATAAGTTGAAATGTACGTTTTATATTTTATTTCATAAGCATATATTAAAAGTTTTTTTGGTACAATAACTCGTGGCAGAAAGTCAAAACGATATTCTGGAAATTAGGTGTTAAATGTTACGTAAAACTTTTAGGATCAGGGGCCAAGGAAAATTTTTTACGTGATTTAAAAAAAAATGTCATGATTGAAAATAAATTTATCGAAAAGCGAGAAATAATTCGGAATCATAAATTCAGTAATACGTCATTACTACGTATTAATTAATACGTAATTGCAACTTAAATAATTATTATATACAATTAAAAATCATCTACTCTATCTTAGACTCGCTTGTGCTCATGATAACGAATTATCAATCCATTTTATTCATTCGCGTTTTTCCATATATTTATTTTAATTATCTCGCCTGTAAACTGAAATGCATAAACCAATGTGATTGTTTGATAATGATTATACATAATTATGTACTGTTGTTGTTATTGCTGTTATTGTTGTTACTACAAAATAATTTAGTAGAATTCGATGAAATTCACAAACAAACAAAACAAGAAATGCCTTTTTAAAACGAATTATGTACTATTAAATAATTATATGTTACCTTTCTAATAATTTTTTGCAGGGAAAAAGCAACACTAAATATGATGCATTATAAATATTCAATAAATCAAGTATTTATATAAGCTTTGAAGAACTTTACAAATCATATATACGTAATTTTTTATGTGCTTGATTTCATAAAATTATGAAATAAAACAACAGCTCAAACTTAATGCCTTATATACTCTAACGTATTGCATTATTTTTTTAAATTTGAGAAATTTTTACTTGAATACTATTCAATTTCAGTTCGTTTTAAAGAAATAGAAAACATTCTATAATTTAAAAAATTTGGATTACTATTTGTAAAATATGAAGAATTATTTAGATTTTAATGTAGATCCCTTTTGGATATTCAAAGTATGTATTTAAATAGCATTTCATGTGAATGGAAAAATTTTAATTATGTTTATTCAATTTGTGTATAAAGTGTACATTGTAATAGCTTAGCCTGCATTGCATTAAATACTTATTTTATGGCCATTTGTTAGCACGAAAATAAAGTCTGTACGAAGAAAATGTTTAACTTTATGTCTCAATTTACTTTAATATGTAAAAATTAGTTGTAGTTATTAAGAAAATAATTTTAAACCTTTTTCAGGAAGTTTTTTAAGAAGTAAAAAAAGCAAGAGGCGAGAAATCATATAATAGATTTTTAATAACGTTTTACAAATTCCTGATAAAAATTTGAATAACTTAATTGATAGAGTCATTTGTAAAATAAGGTATGTATAAGTATTTCATTTTACCTAACGTCTACTTCATTTTCTTTACTATCCTGTTCGCTTTGTGGTTAACTATTCTCGTACATTTCATTATGCTTTTCCAACATTTGATTCGAGAATCGAGGCAAAAACTTGTTAAGCTGCTCTACACTTACAGTAGCATTGAAATTAAGGATTCTTACGAATCCATTTTGATATCCTGCTGCGAACCACAAATAACTCCATGCATTCGGATTCCACGAGATCTATTAACAATAGAAATACAATTTTATTTAAATATATTCAGTTAAAAAAATAATTTCTTATTATTACCAATAAGGCAATATTCGATGATTAAAAATAAAATAAACTTACGCGATTCACTGATGCGAATGGATATTGTTCAATTGAAACTGTTTCCAGTTGATCTGTTGGCATAATTTTTTCCTTCAGTTGCTTCTCTCTGCAAGTTCTAAAGCTCTGAAAAGATAATCGAAAAATAATGTTACTAAATCGTTTATACATATGAATAAACATTTTAAAATTCAATATTCTAAAACTCACTTTAAAATCATCGGAAAAAGATATTCCGAATCGTTCTGCGCATTCAGCGTAAGTTACTGGTTTATAAAAATATTTTTTTTTATCGTTTTTATTCTGATCCTCTTCACGATTTTCGGGAGATTTAAAATCAGTTACTTGAACGAAGGAGCACAGCTACATAAGAAGACAAGTTATTATAACCATGAAATGTAATAATCATAAAAATTCATCAATAATTTTGTATCTTACCCATCGCTTTTTGTTCAGATAGTTTTCTATATCTTTATACAGAATTTGATGAGGAAATATTGCGACAATTTCTCCCGCTTGATTTCCTTGCGCGATTGCATTGGCATAATCACTCACATTTATTGCCTGTATGAAAAAATTAGATGTTTACAAGATTTTAGATTCCACAAAAAGACTAAAAAGAGAGAATGAAACAAGTTTTTAAAAATATGTAAAATATCTTACGTATGTTGCAGAATTAGTAGCCAAAATAGGAAAATATTTGTAAGAGTGTTCCCTCAATGGAATAAGTTGCGAATTCGTATGACTCAAGCTGAAAAAATAAAATTATAAACAATTTAGAAATTTGTTAGTCAACAATTTTAAATTTTACTCGAGTTTTATTTATAAAATATAACACTTTAAATTGAGCAATAAACTCCTTACCCTAATGCGTCATCGTAACTAAGGACAGAACAGGGCCAATGATTCATCCAAGAACCATCAACTGCCAATCCTCTAGTTGTTATAGATTCCACACAATTTGGCTGTTCCAAATCCCAAACTTTGTAGCATCTATCTAACCCTGCAGAAACTAAGAATCTGTTTCCACCGTAGGGAATCATCGATATCACTGCAATATATATTATATTATATGTAATGTATAAAATACTATTTAATTAATTCACGTTTAAAATTCAAGAGCTCACAATTTATAAATTATCTTACTTGTAACAGAATGATGGTGCGCGTAAAAATGCCGAAATGAGTTGAGGAGAGTTGCATTTCCTTGTTTCTTTTTTAAGAGTGACGATTGCGTTGCAAGATTCCAAAGTGCGATGTATCCGTTCGAAAAACCAGCAGCTAGAATACTAAAATAACAAAATCATTTTAAAGAGTTTGATCAAATAAGAGATAATTAAAAATCTAGAAAAATATTATAAAATATAATAAAATCTTACTTGTGACCGCATTCTTTCGTCCAGCTTAATTTCGTACACTGCCAAGTTTGATTTTCTTTTTCAATCAACGCAATATTTACCGTTAGTAACTGAACAGGATTTGATTTGAAAACTGGAAATCTAGAAATAAAATTATGAAGCAGTTTTTTTAAGTCTTTTTCAATAGTATGACGAAAATTTTATTCAAGTTTTTTAAAAAATAATAAGTTACTTACGGATTCATGTCCTTTGGATTCTGTAGTTTATCTGGGAATGGAAGCGAATAAATATGTACAAATCCATCAGAACAAGCAGCAGCCAATAATCCCATTCTTTTGGCATTATGAG
This sequence comes from Synergus japonicus, assembly GCA_900474275.1. Taxonomy (NCBI): domain Eukaryota; kingdom Metazoa; phylum Arthropoda; class Insecta; order Hymenoptera; family Cynipidae; genus Synergus; species Synergus japonicus. The sequence goes on from UCOH01012317.1 coordinate 12,935, forward strand.
GCTCTTGTTCAAATTTGGCAATCCTTTCATCTTGATAGGTCCCTGAAGGACACCATTCCATACACCAAACAGTGCCTCCATTATGAGCAATAGCGTAAGAAATTTTTGGAATGAATGGCGTGTCCGTTCTGAAAAAAATAAAACATGTCCGTAATGAGAAATTAAACTGTATTTAATTTAAACATTCTACTTTCAAATACCAACTTTTGATGTAAGTTCCCCACATTCCAGATTTGTATCACATTTTTTCCAGAGTAGGCTTGACTAATTAAGTATTCGCTTTCCATGGTAGGATGAGTGCTCACTGCTAAATATTGAGTTGGATGATAAGAATGCATCGGAATTGGTATCGGTAACCACGCAAGAGCCCATACTGGTCCACCAACAAAAAATGTTGGGACATCTGTGAAATTTGCATGTTGTGAATAAAAATTTGTTTAAAAAAATCTAATCAAAATTATAATAAAACTTTAAACTGACTTTCTTCCACTTTTCCTTCAAATCTCTCCCAATGACTCCATTCGGTTTGCATTTCTGGGAAACCGAAACTTGAAATACGACTTACTCTTCTTCTCATTGCCATCGATTTTCGAAGTTCTGGCAAAAACGCTTCGCTTTCTTCTTTACTAAGTGGTATAAATTCGTTAGGCAATAAGTCTCTAAACAGTATCAATTGATAGTTGTCTAGTTCACTGAAAAAAATCAAACCACTTTTAATATTTTCTTAAACCATAATAATAATGTGCAACAATAACAAGAAGAAACAAAAATACTTACAAATTAAGAGTCCATCGATAGGCTGCACTGTACGGAACATTTTTTTTGGGATTTTGAAACGGTTCTCTATCCAAAAACTCTGCCCTAGTGGCTCCTAAATAATATTGAATATTTCAAATTACAAATCTTGAAACCTTTTACAAGATATTACAAGATTGATACATTGACACTAAATAAGAAAATGCTCTTTTTTACAACTCACGTAATTTATCATCAGGTTGATTTGGAAAGAATCGAAGTCTGGAGGCAAATCTCGTTCTGGTAGTCTCGGGTTCACAATCACTTGCCTCTGAACTTTCTTCGCTTTTCAGTTGACACGGATGATCAGGATCCGCATAATTATCCGAAGTATCTGCTGTTGAATGTTTTTCTAAAACGTGATCCATTATTTCCTTTCCTATCAACGAATGAAAATTGCAGACTTTGCAGATATAATGCTATTTAAAAAATTAAAATAGATTAGTTATTTTATAAACTAGTAGTCTATAATTTAAAACAATTTAAAAATACTTACTTCTTGTACTTCGAAATTGCATTTGGTATAATGTTCACAAATAGCTTCCAGTGAAGTTCCGAAGAAATTACATCCTGGTTGTCGACAATTGGCTTTACCTGTTATGTCCAACTCATTGTAAAAAGCATTTCTTACACTTCCTCCAATCTTCCTTTCCAGATGTGGCTTCTGAATGAAGTATTTCTACAAAAAATTAAAGAAAGAGAATAAACACATTGGCAATATTAAAATAAAGAATTTCCGGTGATTATAAGAAAATAGAGAAAGTAGCTTACAACTGTATGAGGTGTGACTTCTTCCATATGTGCTCTAACAGCTGTAGTAAATTCAGAAATTCTCGAAACCGCCCTGTAAAATTTTATTTCATTATTCAGTTCAATTCCATTTAGATAATAATTTTAACAAAATAAATTAATAGTTTTGGAAAAATTGAATGTGCACTAACTTTTCTGCGGCTCTGCGTTTGGATTTTCCTTGGCTTACATCAAGCTCAGGAATTTCTTCCTGGTCAGAATTTCTTTCAGTATTTTGAGGCACCACTTCCTTTTCTCTTTGGCAGTTGCGTTCGTGAGTGTACATTGAACATGGTTTTACACTAGAATTGCATTTAGGGCATTGGACCATCAACTCTTTCCTTTCCTATCAAAAATAAAATTAATTAATACATAGGCTACAAATTTAAAATCAAGATTTTTTTAGAGAAAACTCACTGTTTCTGTTTTGCCGCAAAATCGGGTATGTGATAGAAAACCCACAACACTGCGTTTTATTATTCCACATTGTTCACAAGAAAGTTGCCCCTTCCTCTTTTTTAAGGCAATCATCAATACTTTCTTTAACGATTTTCCATCAGTATCGTAATCCTTAAAAATAAAAAATTATTAATCTGAAATGTTTTGAAATAAAATGACTACTTTATTACTTATACCGAATTTTTCTGAAATACTTACTACTGTAGGAGATTGACCATCGAGCCATGCAGTATCATTGTGCCTCAACAAGTTATGTCTGCTCCATTCCTTCTTTGGAAATTCTTCTCCACACTTTCCACATTTTACATTGGGTAACTAATTTTAAATCATACAGAATGCATTAAATCACTTTACAAAGCATATGTAACTTTTGAGTAAAAGAAAAAATGTAGAAACTTACAACTTTGGGGGTGCAATAAGCAGAAGATTCAGTCTCTTCAAAATTATGTTCCTCCATCTCTTCAATTCCATCTCCTTGTGCAATATCTGAATTAGAGAAATTATCTTCAATTTCTTCTTTTCCACTACTTTTTCTTCCTCTTCCTCGACCTCTTCCTCTTCCTCTTCCTCTAGATCGTGCTCTTCCTCTTCCCCTGCCCCTATTTTTCACACTACCATAGGGTCTTCCTTTTCTACCAGTAAAATCATCATCTCTTTCTGGTTCACTTTCTTCACTTAAGCCCGTTCCATCTATTTCATCCATATTCATACGAGTCGTTCTTCTCGTCCTCCCAAGAAATCCAGCATATAAATGTTCACTCGTAGTCTCCAACGTTTCTTCACTACTTCTCTGATCGTGATTATTAGAAATTTCCATTGGTGTTAAAACAGATAGTGGTTTTTTCTTCGGTCTGCCTCGTTTCCGAGGTTCTAAGGGAACATTTGTGTCTGATGGGTCTGGTGGAATCATTTCTGGCACAAATGTTTCAGGAATATATGCCTCGGGTATAAGTGTCACAGGCATTGTTGAATTGGAAGCAAATGGCTCTGGGACAATTGTGTCAGGCATAATTCTACTGGCAGGAGTTGTATTTGAAGCATCTTCTTCAACTATTCTGGGCTCTTCTTTAACGTAGCAAGTGTATATTTGTGGTCGCTTTTCCATTTCTGGATTTACAAGCCTTTCTACGCTAGAAGTATTGTCACCGCTGCCTTTAGTTCTTTTTTGTTGACCTTCGGTTTCTTCATAATATTCTATCATGTACTCCTCATTTATTTCACCGTCGGATGGTGCAGATGCTTTTTCCATTTCATTACAGAATTTGAAACTCACTGAAAAAGTCGAAAAGGGATGGACTTTAAAAAAATATTATCTTGAAATTACAAGTTTAAATGTTTTGGTGTAATTACAAAGCATAGTGGTAAAGTTAAAGGAAAAATTTTTTACATTGAACTGCAAAACACTGTAATTTTAAAGTAGCACAAATAGGACAATAAAAAAATGTTCAATTGATACATTTTAATACTTTTATTGTTTTATTACTTAATGGTATATTTTATCCTACTCTGGCTAGTCTTATATGTATAGTAAATATATTTCTAATTATTATACGTACCTAAAATTACTAATTTATATTTCAATGCAGTCAACCAGTTTGTTATGCTCTGCTCATTTTTACTTTCTTCTCAACATCTTTTGACAATTCAATTTATATATAAACACTTTTAATAAATAAACGCAGCTTTATTGTTTATTATAAATAATTTCCGACTTTTTTCACTTGAAAAAGAAGATTCACTTATATATTTACATATCTAACCTTCACTTATTTTAATTTACTTTAAGAAACCTCATATATATATATACACATTCACTAAACGAAAAATAAATACTAATCACTTTTTAATTGATATTTATAATATTTTTGTAACATCGGCTTACATATATAATTAATTCCAATGATAATTATTAATCTAAAATGCTTAATTTTTATTTTGAGGTTAGTTCTCCTTTTCGTTGACATTATTTTAATTCACCATTTTGCCGCAAAAAATGGTAGCGCTGCTTGAAATAGCGGGAAACAAAGTTTTAAATTTTCGTTTTTAATCAAAACGATAAATAATTACTCTATTTTATGAATTAACACTTTTTAATTAAGATTTTACTTAATCTTTTATAAATAATAGTATAAACCATTTTAATTTAACACTTATCTCACGTTTATTTTTGAATAGGAGTGAAATTGACAGCCCTGGATATTCTGGATATCAGCAGTTGGTCACATTGGGTAACGAAGTAGTCTTTCTTTTCGTGTCTTTTCTGTGCGCGTTGCTGGGAGGTGAGTAATAATGACAAAAATCTGTAAATATCAGTGCAATCGTTAATAAGTAATTAATTTATCGCCAATAAAATGAAAGCGCACCTTTTTCTTTAATTAGCGAATCTCTTCGATTTTCCAAATTTATCGTAATTTTGTATTTTTAGCGATTTATAAATTCATGCACATAACCTCTATGACATTCCCTGCATTTCAATAAACGTGCGAGACAATTCTGTTGTTCTTTAGCCTTTTTAAGAGTTTTTTTTTCACAAGTGAGTTTTATATTATTTTATAAAGTCTAAAGGTTGATATATTATTTTTAAAATATTAGCTTTGGGTTATATTTTCCATTTTCTTAACATCGTAGTATCGGAAAATTTTCGAGCTTTTGGGATGTCATATGGAATTTTTGTAACACAGAGAAAACTTTTCGCTTTTTTTATCTTTTTAAAAGTGAATTATCCAAAATAAGATGTTTTTCGTTGTATTAATTACCGTGTTCACCTAGTTTATCATTTATTTGGTCGTAAATTCTTCGGATCCTTAAAGTTGTTTGATTTTAAAGGGTAAGAAATCGTTTCAAGGCGTGATGATTTCGTATACAATATATTTTTGATATCATGGATTCTACTAATAAAATATTACTTTCTTTTTTTTTGCTAAGTCAACATATATTTAGGATTTTAAAAATTCTGATTAAATGATGATACCAAACATGCCTTATGAATGCATAATGATTAATTAATCTTCCTTGGATGTCTGATAAATCCCCGTATAAAAAATTGATTTTAATTTTTCTGGAACCAAGTTTACAAGAATTATGTTTTTCTTTACAGGTCAACAAAAATGGGGGCATATAAATATATGCAAGAATTGTACCGCAAGAAGCAGAGCGATGTACTTCGTTTTTTGTTGCGTATCCGGTGCTGGCAATACCGTCAAATGACCAAAATGCACCGTGCCCCTCGACCTTCTCGTCCTGATAAAGCACGTCGTCTGGGATACAAAGCCAAACAAGGTATTTGTTATTACCTTTCTCATTTTTAAAAATTGTTACTTCGTCATTTTAATATTAGCAACAAAATATGTCAAGCTTCTTTCATGATGAGATGCATGCACCACTCTTAACGTTTATATGTGGATGGAAAATGCAAACTGAAAATATAAAATCTTTTTGATGCTAATTATTTCCCGTCGCAAGTATTTCATTTAGATTGAATTTTGCAGGATTCGTAATCTTCAGAATTTGCGTACGTCGTGGTGGTCGCAAACGTCCAGTGCCCAAAGGTGCAACCTATGGTAAACCAAAAAGTCATGGAGTTAACCAACTTAAACCCGCCAGAAAATTGCAGTCTGTGGCTGAGGTATTATTTCCCTAATTTTCTTTTCATTTACTCTACTCTTCATAGAAAGTTGTAAAACTTAACTGATGACACTAAATCTAATTTATGAGTGAATAATGAATAATTAATCTTCCTTGGATGTCTGAAAGAACTTAATCGATATAAAACATTTATTGTCGAATTAGATTAGATTACTAAAAACTATGTTTTAATTTACAGGAACGAGTTGGACGTCGTTGTGGTGATCTTAGGGTTTTGAACAGCTATTGGGTTGCTCAAGATTCTTCATATAAATATTTTGAAGTAATCCTTGTTGACCCAGCACATAAGGTAAAAATGGACATTTTTGTTTTTAATTTCTAAAAAATAATTTCATAAATGATTTTTATGATGAGATGCATGCACCACTCTTAATTTTACATGTGGAGGCAAAATGCAAACTGAAAATACCAATTCATTTAACAAATTAGAAAATGCTTTATTATTATAAAATAATAATAAAATTGGTAATTTGGAAAACTTAGATTACAAATTTTGTGAGATAAGTAACTAAAGACGTTTTTTTTATTTCAGGCAATTCGAAATGACCCGAAGGTCAACTGGATAGCTAATGCCGTACATAAACACCGTGAATTACGTGGAAAAACATCAGTTGGAAAGAGTTCTCGTGGCTTGGGCAAAGGTCACAGATTTTCGCAAACTGTTGGTGGTTCGCGAAAGGCAGCGTGGCTACGCAGAAATTCTTTATCTCTGCGCAGAAAACGTTAATAAACTTTTTTTATTTTCAAATCTTTGTCTTTGCTACATCTTAACTGAGACATAAACGAAAACCTCGCAAAAAAATCCCTTGACATTTTTTTTCATCTCCACAACCTATTTTACAAAATTTGAAGAAACGTACCTCGCGTTCATAAGTAAGATTTATTTTTGATTATGTGAGAAAGATTGAAGATAAAAAAAATTGCATTAGATAGTATCATAATAAAATAAGTAAAATTTTAATCAAGTTTAACTATTAATAATTTAAAGTATTTATAATTTAGTAAGGTCTTGTGGTATTTTACCATAAGAGTAATTTGGTTTCCTTAACTTTACGCTCGCAATAATAAATATTTTTTGATTCAAGGATCATTTAAAAAATGAAATCGGGTATTTTGCTGTATATGATTTATTTATCAGTATAAAGTAAATTCATTTAGTTTTGTTTTGTCCAAAATCTCATTTCTCTTAATTAAATCACAACACTGAGATCTCCAGACAAGTTCGGGTCAATTTTGTCAGGTAATCTTGTAAATATAAAGCTTATAGAAATAACTGGAAGAAGAAACATTGCATGTTCTTTACTATGAGATTAAAGACTATAAAATTCTCAAAAGACGATCACCAATCACGAATTCGCATTTACAATTATAAATTGAGTGTCTAAAAGAACAGAAGAATTCATTGAATTTAAAAGTCCTTGTGCCAGATCTTTTTGAGTTGATACGGCCACAATTGCATTGCCTATCGCAGTCTCACTGATTAGTAGATGGAGTTCCACCGTTATCATATTGGCTCTTGTTTTTGACGAGGTAACCGGCTAAATAGTTAATGGGATCCGGTGGTCGCTCTTTAGCTAAACTGGAGAGTGCTTGGAGTAATATTGGAACGACAGTTTGGTCCAAATATTGTCGGGTTGGAAGAGACTGGACTTCAGCGCGTGACTTTTTCGCCGTTGCTGTTGCCGTCACATCAGGATCTTTATCCATCGCTATTGCTTTCTGAAAACGAATTTTCACATTTTAAAAATTCAAATGTAAGTCTATTTAAAGTATGTAATATAAGTATAATATTTAAATATAAAAGCATTATAATAGAACTAAAGTATCAGAAATTAAAACTAATTCTAATTGGAACGTTCAAAATTAAAGAGTATCAAATTTTAAGCATTTTCTTGTAGTAAGTAAAAATGAGGAATCAAGGTTATTTTTAAGAACTATATATACAAAAGCAAAAAGATACAAACAAAAATGTATAATGCAAATATTGAGATATATCAAAAAACAGGTTATGATGATAATCATTGATCATAAAATTTAGTATACTAGAAGAAAAAAACTGTTAAGCAGAATAGGCTGAAAATAGAGGAGACTTCTTGATATCTTTAAGACAAAGGATTCATTTAAATATCTTAATGATTCCAACTTTCAACGTTTTCAATAAACTTCTGTTTTTGTATTACAGGTTATGTCGCTTACGTGAGTTGCTTCTGTCACTGGATTGGCGGCAGTTTGAGCCGAAACGGGTTCAGTACGCTCTTCAGTGGCATTTTCTGAAACAGAAAAAAATAATTAACGTCGAAAATTATTATTGTAGACATTTCTATTATTAAGATTTGGTAAATAAAATACTCACCACTAGCAGACGCCATGATATAAACAATCTGGATGACACTTTTGCAAGTGTCAATGTTGCCAATCTAAATAAACCGGCTTTTTTTTTTATTTTTGTCTATTTTTACACCTGCGTCATGTTGCTTCATGATTGGTCATTGAATACCGCGAAAAATTTTAATTTTCTACTTGAAAATATAAAATGAAAACTACACGTGATGTGAAAAAAAGTGGAGATGGCAAAATTCTTTACCTAAAAACTAAAAAATATATTCCACTTGCAATTTTCCATATCTTTAGCTTCATTTTCCTTAAAATGATGTACTTATTTTGGTTTGATTTAATTTTACCGACGGGCCGTTGTTGCATACATAAAATCAAATCGACAACGGCTTATGACGTCAAGCTTAAAATACTGATTGCGCATGAGCAAAAACTCACGTGTGTGTGAACATACACAGTAACATTAACAAATTTATAGTGATCCTCGTGTTCTACGTAAATTATACAAAAAATACAATAACTTGAGCCTGAGAATACTTCAAAGTTGGCTTGGCTTCTTAATCAAACTTATTTACGATGTCAGACTTCATTTTACTTTATAAATCGCTTTCAAAGGACCTCTAAATTCGCGGTAAAAAAATCATAAAGAACGTGCTCCATTCGCATGAGTTCGAAGAGTCAACAAATCTTTTCATTCGAATTTTCAACGTGTGGCAAGGCGAAAATTCAGTAAACTAGATTTTGTCGTTCTTTAAAGTGTAAACAATTGTGATAATAAGTTAATTTTGAATATAGAACTTTGTTTACAAATAAAGTTTCCGAGTTGGAAACTTCTTGACTGTGTTTTTGCAAACAGATGTGTTCTGTCGAAACTAAAATGTCCAACAAATTTGACGCGTAAGTGTCTTAATTATTTCTTTAATTCTATGTGTATTGTTGTTTTTAAATGTGTTACATTTTACTGTTTGTTTGTCAAATTTTAATGACAGTTTCTAACTGATTTTGTGTGCAATATTTTGATTTCAATTTATCGTTATTATGTGTATTTTGCAATGTATAATTTAATTTTGTTCAAGTTTTTTGAGTGCTAAGAGTGTTTGGAATGTTTATTGTTTATCGTCTAAAAGAAATTAGAGGTTAGATTTTGTAACAACTCGTGGCACCTTTTCTGTCGTGTCATATTTGATATCAACTAATATACTCATACTAAGAGATGAAAACTCTAAATAAATAGATTAATTATTAGTTTTACTGTTATCTGATTCAGATTATAATGGAACAATAAATTGAATTTTAAATTGTGTTCTTTAAATCTATTTGTTTAGTGTTTTCGAAACTTAGGATATATATATATATATATATATATATATAATAAACAAATTAAAATGTACCACTAATTTAATTACAATTTTTATTATAATTAGTCTGGTTCATTTTAGAATCTATTCCTTCATTAATTTTAATTAGTGCTCTTAGGTTGAAGACCAGTGATGACAGTGGAGATGACGAATCTCAGTTAAAAGACAGTCAGAAATCAGATAAGGATATTTTAGTGAGTTATTTGAGTATTAAAACGAATAAAAACTTAATTTTAATCTTAGAAAACGTGTAGCTTATACAATTACAATTTTGTTATTTTTCTTTTACAGCCACCCTTAGAAATAAATCCAAACGACCATAAGTTGCAGTACTCTTATGCTTTGTGGTATAGTCGAAGAAGTCCTGGAAAACAGACAAATGTACAAAGTTACGACCAAAACTTAAAATTAGTAGGAAGATTCGGAAGTGTCGAACAATTTTGGGGTCTTTATAGCCATTTAGCGAGACCTTCAGATTTATCAATACATACAGACTTTCACCTTTTCAAAGTGGGAATTAAACCCATGTGGGAGGTTCGTATTGAATTCAGAATACACTTTATAATAAATTTATTTTTAAAAGTTTATTAAAATCTTTATTCGAACAAAAAATTCTGACAGGACGAAGCGAATCAAAGAGGAGGAAAGTGGATCGTCCGATTACGTAAAGGTATGGTGTCCCGGTGTTGGGAGAATTTGATCCTAGCAATGTTGGGCGAACAATTTATGGTCGGAGAAGAGATTTGTGGTGCTGTTGTTTCAATTAGGTATCAGGTAAATATTCCAAATATTCTAATTCTACTATTCAATAAGTCTTTTAAATAACAACCGCAAGTTTTTGCCTAAGATTTGAGACGCTACTCTTTTCTTAAATTAAAATTTGTTCTACCTTTTTTCAGGAAGATATAATATGTCTTTGGAATAAAACAGCATCGGACGTAGCAACAACCGCACGAATTAGAGACACATTAAGGCGCGTTTTGCATTTGCCCGGCAGTGCATCCATGGAATACAAAACGCACAACGATAGTTTGAAAAACGTAATGCGCCTCTAGTTATTTTTTCAAGTGGAATTTATATCTTTAATAAAGTGATAATTACATTCTTGTAAAAACTTCGAGAGACGACTGAGTTCTTTAAATTAACATCTTTTCACTGGAAAATACTTTTTTTCATTTTTTGACTATTTTTTTATTCTTGAAAAGTTTACAACTGACATATATCACGTTAACAGTTATTTTTGGCTGTTTAAAGTTTTATTTAAGTAAGAATTTAATTCTGAAAACTGATTTTAATTGAACTAGTATGTAATTGCGATTAAAGAGAGAATATAATTATTTTGTGTGTACATTTTTTTAAAATAGATGTACAGATATTGGAATACAAAATATGAATAAAAAAAGTCGAATAATGATTAATAAAAATCAATTTTTTATTGATTGTTAACATTTGTATAATATAAGTTTAATACAAAGTGTAGTACGTGAAGAGATCTATTGGTTTTTTAAATATTCGCGGGTAAATGGCCATTATTAAAATACTGTCAATACCATCGACATATAGAAATGGACTGCGAGACGCTGTAGGAAAGCGCGGATTGCGTAGAGTGGTTGCAAAGTTTTGTCTCTTTCTCGACGAAGCTAATTGGTTGAGAGCATTTTCGATAGGTGGAGCTTTGTGGAACTCAACCAATTAGCTTCAGCGAGAAAGTGACAAAACTACACCCCTTTGTAACTTCTCTCTCTGACGCATTAGCAGCAGTCGATGGCTCTAACAGAAATGTGCAAGGGAGTTAATTCTAATTGGTTAATTACTTTTTGCGTCCTTTTTCTGAATCCAAAGAAATGTATTGAAAAGTTGTTGAAAATTACCGAAAATATGGAATGGTGGAATCATGTCAATCATGAATCATAAAAATCGCTTACTTGTCGCGAAGACAAAACCGTTTTAATAATTTTTATAGTTATTTGTCTTGGATGCAATGGTAAGTAACATGTATGTGCTGACTTTCATAATTGCTAAAAAATATCCACAGAGACAAGGCAAGATTTATAGATTTCTGACTTCCTAAACGAGTGGACGTGACGTCAATTTTTCATTTAACAAACTGGGTTGCCTGATTTCTTCCATATTCGATTGTGATTATAAATAATGGGTAAATATATACAAATCAATATAACTCTTTTTTGGGTCTTTATTAATATCTATCAATGTTGATTCATCAGTTATCATTTTATTCAATCATTACATTTTTACACTACTGCTACGTCCTTGTATTAACAACATTTTTAAGCATCATTTAATTTACATAATATTTCATAATTCTGAGTTTATATTGTATTTTTAATGCACTTATTTCGATTTAATTTTTTTTTTGCGATTATAAAGCAAAAAGATAAATTGTTATGTGCAAATTCTTTTAAGGTTAGGACGTTGTGAAAATTCCGGCGTTTGGAGCAAAAGGAAAAAAATTTTACCCTTTGCCCTTTGCTTTAAATTGAGAATTGATAATTTCGACTTTGCTTTACAGCTAAAAAAGATTTCAGCGTTAGTTTTTGATTTTATTCTTTCTTTCTGGATTTCTTTTTGTATTATTTGTATTGAATCAATAAAAATAAACTTTTTACAGAATTTTATAAATTGAAGTAACCTTGACACGCAATGACACGTTGAAAGTTATAATGTAAATATTTAATTAATTTTTTTATGCAAGAGATATTAAATATTTCTTTTAATAATTTTTAGTTCCAGAAAAAACTTTATTTACTGCAGTTATTGTGTTTATTTAATTTTCATGAGTACTTTTCAACTTATTTAATTTCGTATTTTATGCCGAGTTGTCAATGACCAAATTCGAAATTGTTTTTATTTTTGCTCGAGTTTTAATCCAGTTTCATATAATCAAATCAAATACATAAAATTAATTTGCAAAAACTTTTCGATTCTTTCATTAGATGATTTTGAATGCGGAATCCTGAATGAAGAAGATTTTGAAGTGGTAGACGAATGCGGAAGTGAAGAGGAATCCGAGACTGTGGAGAATTCTGAAAACAAATCACCAAGCGATTTGCGAGTGGAAGGTAGTAATTGGATTGATAAAGTTCATTCTCAGAGTCAAACGACTACTGAGTCAAAAAAATCAGAAGCGATGAACGCTTCTGATAGTAATGAAAATATTACTACAGAAGACGCGAAACCTGGAGTTTCAAAAGAAACTGAGGAGGAAGGATCTGAACAATTAAACGATAGCAACACTGAGCTTACAGAATCTGTAGTTGAAAAGAAAATTCAAGACGCAAATACTGTAGAGGAAAAAATGACTTTGGAGACGGAAAGAGGAGATATCGCTGCTGAAAAAATGGAAGTAGACAGTGAAAAACCTGAAATGGAAACGGAAAAGGAACAAGCGGAAGAAAATAAAACTGATAAAGAAACAACTGAAGTACCAAAAGGTGAAGAAAACAAGAAAACAGAAAAAGAAGCAGAGGAAAGTGTTGAAAAAATGGAAGTGAAAGAACAAAAACTGAATGAAGTTAAAGAAAAGCCAAATGAAAAGTCGATAGATGTAGAAACAAAACCCTCAGAAAATAAAGAAGAAGGAATTGAGAAAATTGAGGTACAAAGAACTCCAGAAAAGAAAGAAGCTGCAAATATTGAAAAAATAGAAGTTGAGGAGGTGAAAGTAACAGAACAGGAAAATTCAGAGGTTGAAAAATCAATTCAAAATAAATCTGTAGAAAAATCACCAGCAAAAAAGGCCGAGGATAAGGTTGTTGAAAAGTCTACAGAAGTGAAACAACCAGAGGTTGAAAAATCTATAGAAAAGAATCTGGAAGAAAAGCCGGCTGAAAAGAAATCTGATAAATCTACCGAAGAGAAAATCTTGATTGAGAATGAAACTGTAGAAAAACCTTTAGAGGAACAGAAAATAGACGAAAAGTTAGCTGAGAAACCATTAGAGGAAAAGAAAATTCAAGAACAGAAAACAATTGAAAACTCGGTAGAAAATTCCAAGGAACAAAAAATTACTGAACAGTCTTTTGAAAACAAGGAAATGCAAGAAAAGAAACTTTGTGACAATTCTGCAAGTCCGACAGTTCTCGAAAAATCTGGTGAAAATTCTAAGGAACCTGTAGAAAATCCTTTGGAAAAATCTACTGAGGAAAATAAAAAAGAAGAACCCAAACACGTTGAAAAATATGTGGAAAAGGATAAAATGCAAGAACAAAAATCTGGTGAAAACCCTATAGAACAGAAGGAAGATAAATTTCTTGAAGCATCCAAAGAACAGAAACCAGAAGAGAAGACATTTGAAAAAGAAAAATGTTCAGTTGAAGAAATTACATTACCAGAGAATGAGAGTAACGATAAAACCGAAGTTGTGAAAGCTACAATTGAAGCATCAACTATAGCACTAGAAAAGCAAAAGGTGGCTGAAGTTGCTACACCAACTTCAGTTACAAGTTCTGCTACTGAAACAGCTTCAATTGATACAGCAACAAAAGAAAATCAAAAAATTCTTACTAATGAAATTTCAGCTGTAAAAGAATCTGAAAATAAAAGTGAAGAATCTACTGAAATGGAAATTGACAAAGAAGCAATGGAGTTGGAGATTGTAGAAGAAATACCTCCAGGCTCAAAAGTTTCATCAGAAGAAACAATGGTGGTAGATATTTCTGACGATATTGAAGTTATCGAAATGATAAATAAAAACACGGAAGTGAAAGTTAAAATAGAGAATAGTAACTTAACTGTGACTAATAGTTCTCCCACTTCTGAAAGTAAACCTGATACTCCAGAATCTGCAGTTGCTGTTAAAGATATTACAGATAAATCTGTACAAGAAAATGCATTAAAGAAAAGAAAACTTAATACATCTAATCCGGAAATCCAGGAGAATGACGAAATTAATGCGGTTAAAAAAATTGCTCTCTCAAAGACAGTAACACCGGTTAAGGAAATTAAATCAGAAGTTGTTAAATTCACTGGAGAATTGATAGATATTGGATCTAGTCCAGAGGGTGCTGATACGGTAAATAATTCACAGAATTTGCAACAGAATTTAATGAAAGTTAATGTCAATCTTGAGAAGAATCCGGGTGCGAATAGTGAAAAGAAACATGATATAACTGATGAAGAAATTATGAGTAATTTAGACGAAATTGAGAGTATAGTCTTGAATTCATCATCATTTAAGGTGGATGGGGAAAACAAGAATAAGGACAGTGAAAAAGAGAAGAAAGAAGATTTAAATGTGATAAAACACAAGAACGAGTGGTATGAACCCAAAGTGAGTTTAAAATATTGATCATTTTTCTCAAATTGATTACATAATTCGTTAAAATTTACACTACGAAAAATGATTTTATTTTTCTTACAGTTACAAGAAAAACATGAACTGGTTAAGGAACGTTTGGCAAAATTGGCTCGAGTGTTGGAATATTCTTATCCATCGTATAAGAAATGGTTGAACGCAGTCCAATCCAACATCGGCACGCCAGTCTGTAGATTAAAACCACCAAGACGATGTTCTTTAAAACAACCCCATACGAATCGTTGGAAGTTCACATGTGAGTAACTTAATATTTCTCTCTCAATTGAGATTTTAGATTATTTTGGTTAGATTACTTATTTTCTAAAAATTTTAATATATAAACAATTTTTTTTGCTACAGAATTCTGTAAGAACAACTTACATTGCAAGTTTAATGCACTATTTTTAAGTTAAGAAAATAATTTTCTGTTTGATTCTCTGATTTTTTAATATTTTTAAAACTGACTCCTTCATTTTTCGCTCAAATTTTCAACTTTGATATCCATTTTATGGTTTCTCTAGGATTATTGCAGTTATGAAATGAAAACTAATACTATCATGAAAGAATCAGTTTTCATGTATAAAAATTAAAGCTATTATTATTTATTAAAAGTGTATAATTTGTAAATTTTATAGTGGTTATAGATAAGTTGGACTGAATAATTGTCTTTACATACAATCAATCCTGAATTGCGAAAACTGAGTCGCAGGCTTTAAGGGTTTGTAATTTGATTGAAATACTGGGCTTTGAAAAATGATAGTATTTAATTACCGAAAAAAGTCCATCATTTATATTTTATCAATGGAAATTTTCGTTGATTCTCGTGAATTTTAAGAGTGTCCTCAAATCGAATCAGTGAAGTGAAAAGTTGATATTTAGGTGTTTTTAATCCATATCATATGGCTTTATTCAACGAAAACCCTCCCTGCATATAATTAAAAATGAAAATAAGCTTGTTTTGTATGAAGTGCGTGGAATTATTGGGACTTGTGCTATGTGGAACGTTGGGAAAATTCTGTGTTTGAATCTTAAAAGATCTACTGTGCTATAGAAAAATTTCACTTGAAGTCTCCAGGTTGTGATTTATTTAAATCCAAAAACATGATAAATAACAGTTTGAAGAAGGAATGAAATAATGAAATCTATTGCGATGTTTATGAAATTTATAATCTATAATAAATTAATAATATAATAAGTAAATATCTTAATATATTATTATAAATTTATAATGTTTATAATCTTTACTTGAACGTGTGCATGATTTTTACACTTTCAATGCATTTCACATTTTTAATTAGATTGCAGACTTTCTCTGCTGTGGGATTACAAATAAATTTTTTATTATTTTCAAGACTTTTGAGGTTGTTGTACACTGGGTGTCTGTGTTTTAATTATCTAATTATCATAGGTAGATATGAAAGAAATGAACCACTTCTGAATATTTGTGTGCTATTTGAGATTTTTATTCTATTTGATTGATTGCGAATTTAATTATCCTGTGTATGTTTAAATAAATTATATAAGTTTCTCCCCAAACTTTCGAATGGTAATGAGTGTGACTTATACTATTCGATAATTCAATGGTCTTGAGTGAATATTGGATTTGTGCATCGGAAGCGAATCTAGGAACCAATCCTCATTCTTTGAATCTTTTCTCTTCCGCTACATTCTACCATTCTATTTACAATATTTTTGGGCCCAGTATTTCAATCTCAAATTTTAATTTAATCTTTAATATTTAATTTACATTTCTAGTAGTTCTTAACTCTGAACTCTTACATTTATTTTAACCGAAATAAATGGTTTTGCGTTCAGGTTACAATTAAAAATTGAACCTTGAACGACAAATCTTTATAAAATGAAACCGTTAGAAGTTTTCAAGGTGATTGTGACTTACAAAAAGTGTTATTGATTGCCCCGAAAACCACGTACCACACAATATAGTCAATGTGATTAACGCCGTTTTATTAGTATGTTCTAGGTGGAAACTATACATATAAATGGGTATTTTCCCTATGAAAAATAATTCAAGTAATCTTAATTGACTGTCATCGCGGCGTGCCAATTTTGCGTTGGACGCCGTGTCAAAGTCCAAAAAACAAAAAAGCTCAAAACAGCAAATTCTTTTGGCATTTTAGGCAACAAAAAGCGCGAACAGCTGTCTTCGGAGGACGAGAATAAGAGGCGAGGACGATTAGTCTGGACGTTGGAGCCTTCAGGTGCCCAGGATTCAGATTTCAATAATCCCATCGAATATCCACCTTTTGTAATGCGTGCTGTCAAGGTACACACACACACAATTTTTGATACATAAAGCGCAAAGTGACAAAAGGTTCCCGTAAGAGAATTCCGGCACGATCATGTCTCTAGTCATTGGAACGACAAGGGATGGGTGGAAAATTTTCTTCTTTGGAACTTGCAGATTTAGAAAACGAAGATTCTCTACCCGCAAGGATGTTTGTCTTCTTCTTAAATCTTCATCAAAAACAAATCTAGAAAAACTATGATTCGAGATTTTAAAAAAATATGTAACGAAGACTCTCTACCTGTAAAGGTGTTTGTCTTCAAAAATCTTCACCTAGGCAGTCAAAGAGAGAAGAATAAATACGAAGAAAGTCCAGGAAAACTTGAAATCAGAAGAAATACCAGAAAGTCTTCTTAAAGATAATGAAAAACCCAGGAGAAATTTGAAGAATTGAAAGAAGAACTTTTGTTCTCTAATTAGATTATCTTCAGTCAGTTCAGATAATCAATTTAAAATCCTGATCTGATGAGGAATTGATTCAAAGAACTCTCTGAATTAAAAGAGAGTCTCGAATCCATTTTCCGAAAAACATTTAGATTGGCATGTTTGTAATTGAAAATCAATATTCAATTATAAATGCAATTCTAAATTAAATTTTGATGTCACTAATCAAAAAAACGAGAAGCGGAGTGATGAATTTATAATGAAGAAATTCGACGAGATGCTTGGCCAACGAGATGTTTGAAAGATATTTGCTGCTGCTTGAAAAATCAATCGCATAAATGACTAATCTAGTCATTTGTGTTTTTGACAGACTTAAATCGAATGACAAAAAGCTATTGTCAGTTCGATGTCAATAAATTCAATTGCATTGTGGATTCACAATAATTAAACTGAATCACAGCAATTTCAATGAATAAGTAAAATTCATTTGAATCAAAGTGGAACAAAATAAAATTGAACACTTTCATCTAAATGGTAAAAAATACAAGGATAAAGACAGTTCAAAATAAATGGATCAATTCATGTGGATGAAAACAATCATATTGTTCTACTCTACAAAAATTCAAATCTTTACAATGATATTGTTCTACTCTACAAAAGTTAAAATTTTTACAAAGAACCAGCATCTAATATCAACTTTTCTACCAAACTTTTGTATTCTTTGCACCAAAAGATACAAGAGGCAACTTTCGAGTTGGAGAAATTTCGAAGTTCTGGAATTTATTGAAGAAGATTTTTGTTCTCAAGACGAATTCAAATCCAACATCGAAAAGAAGAGAGAAGAGGGTCATCGATTCCATCCGTCCCTTGTTCGTCCTTTTTCTATAAAGGACACCTGTGGCGAGTTCAAATTTAATCCACAACACTGCATAGATCATTCAGTGAGGAGCTCAAAATATTGAGAACTAAAGAAAGATTGAGATTAAAATATGATTTATAAAATGATTTGAGATTAAAAATAAATGCCGGAGCTCTAATCAACTCGGAAGATTATCTTTATGAGCAAATATGACTGAATACTCGACTTATTTAACATTTTTTAAATAACCTAGTGATCAATTTAATCTTTAATCTAATCTCTCTTAAAAAAAGTAACTTGAAATTTTAATGATTGTAAATTGAAGAATTGTATCTTTAATATTATTGAAGCAGTAATTCTGCTAATTAAATATTAAGACAACGTCAAGTTTTGTTTATTTCTTCATGCACTTGAGTGTAATGTTGAAAATCACTATATGCTGTTAAAATTTTGGCACAGGGTTTAAATAAGATTTTAACAAACTGGCTTCGCTCTTATTTTTTTTCTGATTGGCTTTAAAGACACTGTTTTTCTGAAGGGTTGCTGTGCATATTGTGAGTTAAATTTGTAGTTTTGTTTAGAAATTTACCTATTTTTGAGTTAATAACAATTAATAATCAAAATACTGTAAAAGTATTAACTCAAAAAAAAAATATTGTCAAGA
The DNA here is from genome assembly GCA_900474275.1 of Synergus japonicus. Taxonomy (NCBI): domain Eukaryota; kingdom Metazoa; phylum Arthropoda; class Insecta; order Hymenoptera; family Cynipidae; genus Synergus; species Synergus japonicus. The sequence continues at coordinate 31,841 of UCOH01012317.1, forward strand.
GCGATGCCGGTTGAATTTTGGTAATAATATCAGAAATTTCTGCAATGTTTTTTTCGCTTGCAGATATTTGAAGAGTTTTTACAAACCACATCACTGGAATGTGAAGAAGGAGTAACATTTACGAGAGAAGAGGTTCCAAAAACAATCACTAATATTTCTGATGTAGTGGCTGTTGATGATAAACCAGCTCCGAAATTAAAGTTGGATTGGTTATGGCTTCTAGTTCGGTGCAATCGCAAAAACGAACTCATGTTTTTTGTAACTGCCAAAAATCTCAATGCTGACATTATGGATCGCTTGAAATGTTTATTTGAAACAGGAGCTGGTAAAGATTGCAACGTGAAGTCCCTTTACTGCAAAACCATGCTGAGGTAAGACCTTACAGATATTATTTTATTATTTACCAAGTAAAAGAAAAACATAGTGGTCACTTTGTATTCAAATTTAAATTATTGACAATATTTATTAATTTTTTTAGAGCTGACAACTCTAATCACTCCAATACGACTTTTGTGATGGGAGTCGAAGCTCTCGAAGAAGTCGTTGGAGGAGTAAAACTTCAACTTGGACCAAAGACGAATTTCTGGTCGAATGCAGCAGGAGCTGAGAGTCTTGGAAATGCGATTTGCGATCATCTTGCACCCACACCAAAAACTACAGTCGTTGAAATTGGATGTGGAATTGGGCTGATGGGACTCATGATGGCAAATGTAAGTTTGCTTTTTTAAATTTATTAATCATTATGAGACCCTCATAATTTTTCGTAAGGATTAACGACAATCTTTTAAAGTTCTTTTATTGAAATTTATTTGATGAAACTTCATTTTATAGAAATGCCAGAAGATCATAGGCTTAGATTCACCAGCAGAAGTTGAAGAAGCGGAAATGATATGCCAGTTAAATAATATAAAGAACGCTTCTTTTGTGATGGGGCAACCTACAGAAGTAATGGCTACGATTGCAAATGTACTTTCGAATAGCAAAGCGTCTGCAATTGTAAACACAAATTCTTACATTGGCAGAGGTATGTTTTTCATTTAAATGTTTTCTAATTAATACATAATAATTTCTCCATAAATTTGAATTTAAACTAATTTTTTTTCAGGAGTCGAAGTCATGTCTAGTATCCGGAGAATATCAAGCCTGCGGAGACTGGTTCTAGTCACAACATTAACCAAACAGTCAGTTCGTTCGATTCTAGAACTCACAAGACCTGCATCCGGAAATCTAGGGAATCCTTTCATTCCCATAAGAGCTTGCGTCGTCGACACTTTGCCAGCTGGTCCTCACTTCGAAGCTGTGATCCTGATGGAACGCAGAGTGATGGAGAAAATTATCCCCTCTCTGGATCTCCGACCAAAAAACCAAAATCAAAACCCAAATGCGAAAACTGCTGGAAAAGCTGGAAACAAAGTGGAGGAAAAACTTTACCCTCAGAAATTCGAACCCGTTAAGCCCTCTGTTGCCTTCAAGAGAAACTTTGCTCCCCAAAACAGAAGTAATATTCACGAAACTATTTTAGAAAACAAAAATAAATTTCTAGTAAAACGAAGTCACTCTCCCGAAATCATTGAAGAAATACCTTCGAAACAGCCCAAGAAGCCTATTACCTTCAATTCAAAACCAGAGCCTTCAAAACCAAAACCTCCAGTGAAACAAAAGGCTTGGGATGATCCAAAGACGAAAAGATCTTTTGATGATCCTCCAACAAAGCAATTGGGTTTTAATGAAATACCAAACAGACAATATTCTTGGGAAGATTCTCCATCGAAACGTAAACCTTGGGAAGAACCTCCATCCAAGAAGAAACCCTGGGAAGACCAACCTCTAAATGAAAATCCTTGGGAAGAACCTTCCCAGAGACACAAACCATGGGAGAAACCTCCGCAAGCAAAAGCGTGGGAAACTCAAAAGAAAACACAATGGAAGGAAGAAGAACCAGTTTTAAGAATTAATCCCTTACACGAAAAAAAATTACGAGAGCCGCAAGATCTTCGAGAAAGACTGTCTGCAAATCGAGCAGAATCTTCCACTCGAGCAGATTCTGGACGTGGAGATTTTGTCCAAAAAGTCAAAGAGTCACAAAGGCTAATTACCAATACAAAAGAGAAGGTAAATGCCCCCTCCACTCCCCTTGACGAACACACAGCCAAACAACTTGAAAATATGCTTGACAAAGTTCTTGAACAGACAACCAAGATTCATAATCAAGTTTCTGTCTGGGATCGAATTGCCCCAGCACCAGAAAATCCGGACAAACCCGTACTTTCCGATGGTAACAACTCTGATGGTTATATCTTTGATGATCGTGGTCTTTTAGACAGAAAACCTCGAAAGTTCCGCCCACCATCTCCAAGTACTTCTGGAATCAAGAAATATTCCAATGTTCCACCTTTGGAACCCAACTTGGTCATGCCTACTGAATTTGTTCCGAGCAGTACTTCAGCATCCAACAAATTCAACAAAAAGAAATATCGAGGACAATATCGACAACATTTGCTTGAAAAAATGAACAAGATGAAAGCAGAACTTGCACAGAAAAGGCAAAAAACTTATCCAGAGAGATCGCTCTCTCCTTATAATAGGTCTATGTCCCCTGGTATTTCTTCTGTAGGAAAGATATCACCAAAGAGATCTAACTCGCCCTCGAGATCGATTTCCCCGAGAAGAAGGGATTTTATAAGCGATTCGCCTGGAAGATATTCTCCAGGAAGGCAATCTGCTTTATCAAGGCTTTCTCCAAGATATTCACCCTCGAGACACTCCAGAAGTTTCTATTCTCCTCATGATTCTCGTCAAGGTTCTCACCATGGATCTCTCAAACGATCTATGTCTCCAAAACGTCCCTATTCTCCAATTGCAAGATCGATTTCGCCTCCAAGAAGGGAAGTTAGAAGAGTTCAATCACCTATTAGACATCACTCCCCAATGCATTCACCTTTAAGACGACACTCGCCTAGAAGAGTCTCGCCTTATACCAGACATTCTCCAAGACGAGGATCACCCAAGTACATGTCCCCAACTCCGAGAGGATTATCTCCCAGGAGAATTCTATCTCCAGGTCCATCAAGACATTCACCTCAAAGACGTGCAACGCCACCTAGGGCTACGCCTCCATCCAGGTATGAAGACGATTGGGATATTCCGACCAGAGGAGCAGTAGAAGACAACTCCTGGAAACGACCTGAAGAACGCTTCGAAGAAGAGAGAAAGAGATTATCTTGGGATTCGCCGACTCGAACGCTTACTAGGGAAATCGAGCGCGAAAGGGATAGGGAACGGGAACGTGAAAGAGAGCGCGAGAGAGAGAGAGAACGTGAGAGAGAACGCGAAAGGGAAAGAGAACGTGAAAGAGAACGTGAGAGAGAACGTGAACGTGAAAGAGAACTCGAGAGAGAACGTTACATGAGTGAAAAACAGGATTGGAAGCTCAGCAGCACTTCCCAGGCCTGGATGAAAGAAAGTAGTAGTGCTGCCCCGGAGGATTGGTATCCAAAAGAAGTTAAACCTCCGGTTGATTATGCCCAGCCAAAAGGAACCTGGACGCCAGCCCCTGCGGGTTTGAGCACTGACTCTTGGAATATAAGACCTAAGGAAACGACAAAGCCTTCCTGGATGGAGAAAGCAAGATGGGATTCTGGAAACAAGGATCCAAAGAAAGAGGATGGATTCGATTTGCCAGAGGATGCGAGAGATCCTTGGGCAGACGACGTTGCTGATGATACTACTAAGGAGATCCTGTCAAAATTTAAACCTCCGAGTTGGGAGAGGGACATAGAAAAGAACAGAGAAACACCGAAGCCGGAAAGTTGGCCAACTGGGCATCCCGGACTTCCTGGACACCCTTCGATGTCACATATGATGATGGGCCATGGTGCTCCGCATCCAGTTCCACAACCTGTGCCACATCCTACGGCGGTTGGTCTTCATCCGATGGCTGGTAAATCGCAGTGGCCGCAACCTGCTGCGCCTCCAGAATCCAGGATGCCTTGGACACCTCTGACTGAAATTATGAAGAGAATGCAGGGTAGTTCATGGCCGGTACCCGAACAACCGGTTATTAATCCTTACCATCAGGTACCAGAGATGGGCTACCCTCCTAGGCCCGGGTACCCAAATCCTAATATGTATCCGGATAGGCATTAGAGGGTTGGATTTTGCTTTTGACGTTGATTTTGATGGTAGAATGTATATGCGAGAAAGGTTTTAATTATGGAAAGAAAGAGAAACATTTAAAGCATTTGTTGTTGAAGTTCACGATAAAACTTTCTAAATATTACCAATATTTTAAATTGAATTCTGTATCTAAAGTTTAGAAAATTAGAAACATTGATTGATGTTAGATCTCATTCAAACCTGAAATTCTAAAAGTTGAAATGCGTTTAAAATGAAGGATTTAAATTTGAAAGTTACCTTAGAATAATTAAATTGGAGCCTTCTAATGAGTTTTATTTAAGGTTTCTTTCTTTTTATCCATTTTTAATTTTTAAAAGTCTAAAATATATTTCGCTATTCGAAATATACTTAATATATATGACGGAAACGAATGGGGAAGTTTAGTCATTAATTCAGTGTTGATTTTTAATTGTAATTTAATTTAAATCGGGGAAATTCACTGTGAAGATACAAGTTATATTTTCAAAAATTTGCTACGTTTCTCTTTTCGGAAAAATTTCTTCTCTTTTTTTAATTTACTCTTCGATCGCATTTATATTCACTCCAAATTTATCTCTTAAATTATGGAAGCGTTTCATGAATTCGTAATTACAAAGAACTTTTTTTTATTGTATTTTTTACTTTTTAAATGAAACTGAAGATTAAAAAGTGAACATTAGTTAAAACCAAAATCACTTTTGAATAAGAAACTGATAAAACTGAATAATTAACCAAATAATTTAAGGTTGATATCTTATAATAAATACATTCTTGTTTACGACAGTAAAAATAGCCTTATTAAAGTGAGTAATTCCCTTCCAGGAAGAATATGACTTTTGTAATTAGATTGTGAAATGATTGTTTTCATTTATCGCTTACAGTGCACTACTTCTTTCAGTATGTCTTGTAAAAAAATGAATAATTTTAATGTTGACAGAGTGGTTAAGATTTTCATTATAATTCTGAGATGCACTATTAAAATACGTAGATCGTATGATAAGTGAAATATTATACATTGGAATTATATTCAAACTTTATATTTCTTTAAAATTTAATTATTTAAATTAGTTTCTGTTCTAGATTTTGTAACGCATCGTCGTAAAATGTTAGTTTTGCCTTACAAATTATAATTAAGGATCTTAGGTTTACAGCAAGTTAAATATGTAATTTTTGTTACCTTGTCAAATATGATAAATGTTTAGACACATGGTCTTAATAAATTTTGGTTTATTTTTATATCGAGGAAAATTATTATAATACACTTTGGCAATAGATAATACATTTTTTAAGTTCGAATTTGCGCGCCAATAGAAGTGAAAACTTGTGAAGCACTGATTTATATATATAATACATACGCAATTCTGTGTGTAAAGCGTGTAAAGCCACCGCATTTATCTGTGCATGTGTAACAATGTGTAAATGTATATGTTGATTGCATTGATCATTTTATTGTGTGATTATTTACAATAAAAAATATCTGTTCGTATTTACACTATTTAAAGTGCAGCAATAAAAGTATTAAAGTTTATATGATCATTTTATTTGCGATTTAGAAGCGTGAAAATGTTTCTATCAAAGGTAATTTTAAAAACATATATTGTAAGGTTAGGAAGCAAATCAATTTATATATTTTTTGTGGTTTTAATTACTTAGTTATATTTTTAACAGGCTACATTTGGTTTCAATAACATTATTTCTGGGTCAATTCGAGAAACTGGATTGAGCAGATTATTGACATGCAGATTTATATCGGATAATGCAATTTCCACCGAACAGGTAAGTCAATTTTTTAGACTCCAAATAACAATTTTATCCAATTTATTATAATCTGATTTATATACTACAAAGTTTTATATAATTACATGCAGACTTCTAATTCTTGGGAACTATACAGGGGTATATTTAAATAACTTGAGTTTAAATCTCCTTGGTCTTTACATCCAAATATATAGACACTGTTTCAACATTTCAAGTTAATGAATTTTTTTTTTCAAAGGCTGTTCCAGACAAATTGTTCAAAAAGATAGAGTTGGAACTAAGGGCGCATGATAAGGCGGTTATGAAAAGTTATGGAGAATTCGCAGAAATGACAGCGAAACACTTGGGAGTTACCATGACGCGAAAGTAAATTTTCACCATTTCAGTATTCTCAAAATTTGTATTATAAAAATTTGTATCTTACATAATTAATTGAATTACTTTTTTCTATTTCCAGTGCAGCGCTTTACAAACCTATCTTCGATAGATTGACTTTACTCAAGTCAAAACATATTCATAAAAAGCATCGAGTTCAGTATGAAATGAGGACCTACTTTAGATTTATCGAATTTGAAAAACTTACTGGCTCCACTGCTGAAACTCTGCTCGAATATTTGCAAAGGAATTTGCCCGAAGGTGTCGCAATGAAAGTGACAAAGGTTTGTGCAGAAAAGAATTTACATTCTTTCTTAATATATATTAAATATTAAGTTGAGATATTTTTTTATAATTTTTTTTATTTTTATTCCAGACTGAAATAAGAAGATTACCCACAACAGTAAGTGAACCTCCGATTCGTGAAGCACCTGCAGAAACGTAATGTAATGATTATGATAGATATAAAATTCGTATGTACAGATGATAAATACATTTCAAACTTTTAATTCGAATTTTTAGATGTGTAGTGTAACTTATTTCACTCCCTGTTTAATTTTCTAGACCTTTTCACATTTTTTTTTCAAATTGAAAATATAAAAAACTGAAAATTTAAATTTTAAAACAATTTAGAAACCAGAAAATTTGGGAATACAGAATAAAATGATGACAAGTCTAATCTGTCTAATAATAACTAGTAGAAGTTAATGGATTCTGAAATTTAAATTTCGCGGGTAGTGCATTATGACATAAAAAACCCTAGATTTGTCAAGAACTTTATCTTTCATACTCAGATGTTGGCGACACTGTATCCGTCTGCGAACCTTTCTTTCTGTTGCTATTTCGACGAAGGATAGTCGAGGTAAGTCAATTTATCCGTTTTTTCAATTTAATATATCAAAAATCGTATTTTTTTATTAAAATAATTGCAATTTTCGATCAGTATTACACGTAGTGAATATTTTTTAGGGCGAATATCATATAATTTTTCGTAAAAGTTCTTTTTAAAGCCACGTGTGTGCAAACCGTTTAACATAACCTAAAGTTTGTCAGAAATTTGTCAAATATTCAATTTCCAGCTAGTATAGGTCAATAATCCATATTCTTAATCAAAACTTGTATTTTTATTATTGTTTAGCATTAATTGATATCACGAAAATAATTTGGGGTGAATAGAATTTATGGAAATGATCACGAATATGTCCTACACGTTCCACGCATGGCATTTTCCTAGTCTTCTTTCACCTTTTTCTCAATATGACAATGATAGGAATTCTAGTGTTTTTTGGCGTGATAACATAACATTATATTAACTTGATTATGATTAATTATTATTTATTCCTATACATTAGCTTGTTTTTTACCATTCAAGTTATAAAATGAGTTAGTTGTATTATTTAATTTTTCAGATTAATTCATTTGAGTCCAAAACTTAACTATTTCTTATTAAAAAAACGACTATACTAGAACTAGAAACAACTAAAAACTGCTCTCTAAAACTTTTAATAATATTTTAGAAACTAAACTCGCTTTTAATTAATAAGCCCTCTAATTTTTATTTTTTTTGTAATAATTACTATCATTTATTCATAAAATTGCTCTAAAAGTTGTGATTATAATTGCTGTTTAGTTAAAGCTCTCGAATTGATATTTAAATAAGTGAATTATATTTCGAATTCTAATTTCGTTTTTTTTTTTCTTTTTCCAGAAACAGTAACGTCAAAATGACAAATTCTAAGGGATACCGTCGAGGAACGAGAGACTTGTTCTCTCGCAAGTTCCGAAAACACGGAACAATTCCACTGTCGACGTACATGAAAGTGTACAAAATTGGTGATAGAGTCGATATTAAGCAGAATTCTGCGATTCAAAAGGGTTTACCCTACAAAGTTTACTACGGTAAAACTGGGCGTGTATTTAATGTCACCCCTCATGCGCTTGGAGTAGTAGTAAACAAGCGAGTACGAGGAAGAATCATCGCTAAGAGGATCAGTGTTCGAGTTGAACACGTAAACCACAGCAAGTGTCGCGAAGATTTCCTTAAGAGAGTTAAGGAAAACGAGCGTCTTCGAAAGGAGGCTAAGGAGAAGAATGTACAGGTTCAATTGAAAAGACAACCAGTGCAACCCCGCGGAGCTCATATCGTATCCGGAAAAGTTGAACCTCAAATTCTAGCTCCTATTCCATACGAATTTGTTGCTTAAACGTGAAATAAAGTCTTTCTATTATATTTATGAGAACTCTTTTATTTTGTGGAAAAACCTTGTCTAGTAGAAATTAGTTTAGCTATACATTATTCACTTTCGAGATCTAAATTTATTTGTTTTATAATTTTAGTCTTAATTTCTTGGATTTATTATTTTAAGGCTTTATTGCACAAGTTTTTTCTTATTAGCATTCTAACTTTATTTTATTAATTATCAAACTTTGAATAGAATTTAAAATTTAATAGTTGTAATTATTTATAACGCTGAAGAATGATAAAGCGAATTTATTGAAGAGTTTTTAAAGGTAAGACATTTTCATTCATTGTGTATTCAAAAGAAAGTTTTCAATACTGAAGAAGTAAAAGAATTTTTTAATTCTTATTATTACAACCAAAAATAAACATTTATACAGATTTTTCATACAATTTTCAGTGCAAAGACTTGACAACTATCACCATTGCATCCTCATGAACTTTTTCTCCTGGAAGATTACGTTCCAATTCGGGCAGTGGATCCTTTTTCACAAAAATCGAAGGCCTGTTTTTATGAATCGGTTCAATACGAACGGTTTTCAAAGGAGTATCTTTGAGGTTGAATTCTGGAAAATTGACTCCATTTAAATGATTTCCAATTCTTCTGCCATGATAAAGTCTCTTATTGGGTAATTTGAATTTTGGACTCTCTTCCCTTGAGTGAGTCCTTGTATCCGATTTGATAGGACTATGATATTTGGAATTGGGCTTTGGTAGAGAAAATGTTAATTCTGGACTTGATGAGTTTTTTAGAAGATCTTCTGATATCGCGTGGTTCCTGTGTTTTCTAATTAGATGAGCAGTTGCAGTACAACTACGAAGAATGTAATCCCTTCCTAAATACATATAAAATTTAATATATTTATATATTATAATATTCATATATTTTGATTATTGAGAATAAGATGTTCTTTGACTTATTTTCAGATAATTGCACATTTATATTAAATTTATGATATATCTCATTCTGTTTCATTTGAATTAAAAGATGACTTTATAAAGACTAAGAAGAATATCTGCAAATTATTTTTCAAACTATATCACAGAATTTTTTGAAGCTTTTAAAATGACTTTTCAAAAATGTGGCCTTGATGCAATATACAAAAGTACATAATAATATTTCGACATTAAAGATTATTTTTCTAGGTATTTTGAATTATTGTTTTAGATTGAGATTAATCTAAAATTTTAAGTAAACTGACGGTAAAACTTACCAGAACGTTTTGAACGAAATTGACGTTTGGAAACTGTATAATCACATAAAACAATAATAACTATAAAAAGTAATAAACGACTGATCCTCCTCATATTAATATTTTTAAAAATTTCGTTTTTTAATATTATAAATTTTCTTTCAGTACACAAAAAATAAACTCCGGCTTCAAAAAGGTTTACTGAGTTGGTTCGCGAACCTTGAACGAATAATTGTGGAAACCTGAGAACGGCGAGAGAGCAATGGGACGACTGCAGACAGTCGGTGTAAAATTGATAATTGATCGAAGAAGAAAGGAACGGTGTAGCCATTGCCTCTGGCTACTCTTCACACAAGAATCAGGCTGCAATTCTTGGTAAATGATTTTTTTTATCAAATAAATTCTGACGTAAAATAAATATTTCTCTGATTATCGACTCATCCTAGAATTAAAGATATGGAAATTAAAATCAGATAAGAAAGTTATTAGTTTCATAATTATGATGTGAGTAATTTGCATTCAATGTTATTAATTCATCAATAAGAATTCTACAATTATTGCATAGAATCTTGTATTTGATTAAGTGCTAAGAATTTAATTTAATTTAATTTTTAAATATTTATTGAATTTTTGATTAAAATCTTCTTAATTTAATACATATAAGGATTGCTTTTGTGATAGTTGTTGTTTATACTATAAAATTTGAAACAATAGCTCATATAACAAGCAATATGGGCTTCCTGAAAAACCGGTTTACCCTGAATAAGACTTCAGTAAAATAAAAGAAATTCTCTCTACCTGGTATTGACCTTGCAATATAGGAAGGAACACCTGCTAAAAGTCGATGGATATCGATACGTCACTCTCAAGGCGTACAAATCAATGTATTCATCTTGCAATCTTGCCTGACAAATGCAATATGTCATTTTATTCAAGAGGAATTTTTTTATGTTAAACTATAAATTTAAAAAAGAAGTATTTACATTTTCATCCATGAGTGTAGTTCATTAATCATTTTTTTATTAACTTTCACATACTTGTGATGGTTTGACAAGTTACCCTTGAATGCGAGTATGACGAACCAATGAAAGCAATATAAATTATTTGTTTTTGTTTAAAAGCCAGTATTGCCAATTTTAAGTAGACTTCACACGAAAATGGACAATTTTCAAAAACTACTTTATGAAACTTTTAGTTTTTTTATTACCCCAAAGAAAAAATTAATAATCTTCTTTTTAAGAGGAAATTTAAATAGAACCAACGTTTTCTACAATGGTTCAGAAACAATTTTTTAATACATTTGTTATAACAGGAAGACGAAGAAATCAGCAGTAAAGAAAGCTATCAAATAAAATAAGTTAAAAATGATTATTCGCAATATAGTATTATACTCGAAAAAAAATTAAATAGAAATACACAAATTCAAGATTTTGTTAGTGTGAAAGCTTCTTTATTGTAGAAGGAAACCACCTCCGGCCTCGGTTGGTCGTTTGCCCCTTCAGAAAATTTTACAACCACATTCTTGTAAATTCAAAACATCCTTTTATTACCTTGTTTCTTCAAGTAACAAGGTAATAACTATTTACACCTAGAGATTGTAGATTTTTTATGAATCAAGATACAATAACTCTTAAATTTGATGATAAATAGGAATATGAAGTCTAATAGCATTAAAAAATGAACTACTACTAATTATAACAATAACTAAACTGAAAAAATTATATATAATTGACAATAATTTTCTAAGCCTTTCAAATAGACCAAATCCTTATTGATTTTATTTTGAAAGCAGTTTCGATTCCACTTTGTCTTTTCCAACTTGGTAGCCATTGATCCTTAGCCTCCCAAAAGTTTAGCATGGCCTGAAAATACATCAATTTAATTTACATCACTCAAAGTTATTTAATTTTAATAATTTAATTCTTACTTTAGCTCCAACGTTTTTCCAAGGTTTTGAATATTGTCCACTGGTTGTGTTATCTGGAAAAATTTGAATTCCTCCTACTCCCAGTCCAAAGCTTAGATAAAACTATAAGAAAGTAATAATTCAATTTCTCATTTTTAATTTGATGAAGAGATTATTGAATATTATTCAATTTTTATAAAAATATTAATTACCTCTTGATCGAAAGGAGCGACTCTTTTCCTCCTCGTAGAAAAATGATCAAAATCTTCAAAACGGATAATTCCAATTTCTAAGTCATCAACGAAAAACGAAAATCCATCTTCAGACCAAATGGTTGTATATTTATGAAAATCTGTTGACCATGAACCAGTTCGTCTTAACTTCGTGATATTTTTATATTGAAATTGATCAGATATCCCAAATCGTAGCCCAAATTCCAAAAGTTTACCACCGAGTTCCTCAGAATAATTTGCTTCACTATACAATCTATCGTTACCTCGAGCCAGTCCTAAAATTACTTTGGAAAATGCATATTTGTCATCGTTGCTTTCGTATCGAGGAAGCAAATACATTTCTGAAATTTAATTTATTTTTTAATTATAATGTCTCTAATTTAAAAGACCATGAATTAAATTCTTTATGTGTATATTCGATAATTTGACTTTCTGAGCTTTTACCCGGAAATAACCAATCCCCTTGGGGAAATTGGGCATTAATTTCAATCTTTCCATATCGAAAATTGAAGGAATTTTTCGTTATTATGCGACCCGAAATCACCGGTTGTAAAATGTGATAGGCATTAGCATCTCTTTGACATTCTTCAACGACATTACTGCTACAACTGAAAATAATTTAATTATACGCTTCCAAATAAAATATTTTATCAAAATTTAGAATACAGTTTTGTGATTTTATTAATCTCTATAGAAAAATACTTACTTAGCTAGGACCATCTTTCCTAAATACACAGCATTATCGCCATAAGCTTCTTCTAGAATTCGTGGAGTAATCCGTAAAGTATTTTGAATTACTTCTACAATTCCTTCGTCATTACGATAAACACAGAACTCGAAATCCTTTTATTAAAATAAATATTTATTTATAAGCCATAACATAATGTTTAATATTAAAATTAATTACTCACTGGTTCTTGTGGTATTTTTATTTCTCGTGTCCAAATCGATTCATTTAGACTTTCAAATCCCTCCTCAAAGATAAGTTCATTTTTGCAATTTATTCTTGCATTATTTACAGAAGTTATACTTTCCTCACATTGTACTTCTCGTTGCGCTATTTAAAATGTAAAATACACATATTATTATTTAATTTTGGGTATTATAAGAAAGTAATTAGTTAAATAATGTACAAATTCAAAGTAAAAATAATAAAATAATATGTGATTAAAAAATTACTCATACAATATTATTATTGCGGAATTTCCTTACAGTTTGTAGGGAATTCCCCTGAAATAATTTCTTTAGATTTTCCCGGAAATTGAAGAAGGAAGTCTTTATATCATTTTGATTAAACTCAAATAATTATTTATATTAAATTAAATAAATAATTAAATAGAAATATTCTTTAGTTTTAATTTTTATCTTCAGTTCTCTATTGAAATTTTATTATAATTTAAAAAATTAAATGTATAATGTTACCAAGTGCGATATTCTTAGATTTTGCGACAGTTTCATTAACATGTGATTGAATAAATAACACAATTGTCAATAACACGTTTGAAATAACGTGATTCTGCATACGCCACATTTCGTAATTTTATAGTTGTTTATCAAGCGCGATAAAAAGTGAAAAAAAAAAACTAGGAAATATTCATGCTCATCCGAACGATCGAAGAGTAAAACTGGTCATCTGAATAACGATGCGTCCCATTTCTATACATACAGGGGCGTAATTAAAATGAGAAATGAAAGAAAAAGAGTAATTTATTAAGCAGATAAAAATAAAAAAACAACAAGCTATAGACTAGTTTCTTTTTTAAAATTTTTTATTTCTATATTTGTTTTTACATTTGAATCTCTTTATTATTGTTTTAATAAAAATAAATAAGCTCATTAAATTACATTATTTTGAATTACTTTCTATCCTATCTAAAAAGAAATTATACCCCTAAATTAGGCATTTTTCCCTTTTTAAAAAGGACTCTTTTTTTTTAGATCATTTCAAATTTTACACAAAAATCTAGAATAATAGAATTTATGATAGACATATATTAAAGCTTATCCGGACAATAATTTAATATAATTTTAATTTATTTTATAAAACCAGGCATTTTATGATTACAGGTATTTTATAATTTCGAATTGGGCAATTTAAAATTCGGTCCATGATCGAAATTCTATTTTACGTCAGATTAAGTAATCCAGTTGGATATATTGTTAATATGAATTAGTTTCTGTTATTTTAGAGTTATCTAAGCGTAACTGATACGCAGTAAGTAAGCGAATATTAATAAGGTATGTAAATTATGTTTTTCTATTTTCTGGCAAATATGTCAAGCAAATTTCAAATTCAAAAAATGCGGTCAAAATAGAAGAATGTGATTGGTCGGTGACCACATGTTGCGCGTCGGTTGTTGCGCAGATGATTGCATTTGACATTTGCAGACATCCTGAATTGCGCAAATTTTGTTTGATCAATATTTAAAATAATACAAGGTTTATCATGCTAAGCTCAGCGAAAAGGATCACGAATCTGAACAGACTTGTTTCAAATTTCACTTCGGCGAGTGTGAGGCGAAAATCTAATTCAAATAACTTATTTTTACACGCATCTTGCAATAGAGGTTATGGCGTGTCGACTTGGGATAAAGAATTAAAATATTTTAATAATAATTGGGGAATATATCAAGGATTAAAGGCGAAATTTTCGACCATAATTCAGAATTCGACGTCTTCAGAACAGTGAGTATTACTCGTAGTCATAAATACATATAATTTATCAAAATAATAGAAGTTACATACTTTTGCAAAATTTATTATTGAAAACCAGACAAATATCATATTATAAAAGTTAATTTTTTTAGGAGTTAGTACGGTTTTAATTATTGAAATTTAGTTTATTCAAAGTGAATATCTAAATATTTTCTACAAATGTTTTTGTGTATAACGTGAATAAAGTAAATAAATGCTCAAAAGTAGAATGAAATTTATGAAGTAAGTAAGTAATTTTTGTCTTTCTTTACAATTAGGGCTTAGGCTTAGTTTTAATTAAAAATTAATAGTGTGCGTTTCACTGAAATATTTAGAACGCACAGTATTCTACTTGTGCACATTTTTTTTACTATTTAGTAGCCTTGTAATTGTATCAATTTCTGTTTTAGAGAACTCAGTGCTGTAGAGTACGACAAAATTTCTAATGAAACTCTTGAGTCATTGACTGAATATTTTGATGTAATTATAGAACTAACTGAGCATTTAGATGATGCCGATGTAGCTTATGGAGTAAGCTGAATATTTTATGCTCTAGACATTTTTGTCTTCATATATTTTAAATATGTATCTTAATTTTTATTTCTTAAAATTATATACGTATAATTATTTTTTAGGATGGAGTTTTAACAGTGAAGTTTGGAGACCCTTATGGTACTTATGTCATAAATCGACAAACTCCAAACAAACAAATATGGCTTTCGTCTCCAACATCTGGACCGAAACGTTACGATTTCATCAACAATAAGTGGATCTACAGGCATGATGGGATATCCTTACATGAACTGTTAAACACCGAAATTCCAGCAATTGTTAAAAGTTCAGTGTCATTCGATAAGTGTTCATACGGTGGAAAAGACAATTAATTATCATAACGATCTGAACTAGAAGTAAGGAACCGTGGTAGAAAAAATCTTGTATAAATTGTGCTGCACTAAAATCAGAGAAAAATCTGAATTATTTTAATTAAGATGGATTAGATTTAAATAATAAAATAATTTTCGAATTATTTAAATTGACTCATATTTTTTTGCGATTGTACCTATAGTAAAATCAATTTCTTTGTACAGAATAAAAGTGTATTATGAAAATAAACACGTGCGAAAATTCATTGGTTTTATTGATTTCAGGAACGTGAGCATGTTATATAAGCTTTTCACGTTGCTGAATTTATTTTTAATAGTCTCATTGTACTCTATCCTTGAGATTGTATTTCATGATACTGATTTTATCAAAATAGTATCATGAAATACAACCTCAAGGCAAGAGTACAATGAGATTATTAAAAATAAATTCAATGTGAAAAGCTTTTATATTTTGAGAAAATCCTTCTAAGATTCGAAAATAAATAATTGCTTTTCGATTTCACACGTCTTAGCACCTTAATTGAAAGACGCACGCGATAAATTTTATAACTAATTTCAATTAATTTATTTATTACTAAAAAAAATTCTGAAGATAAGAAAATAACTTTCGTATATAGGGTTTCCTTTATTTATTTAGCAAAAAAGAATCATGGAGATTATGGAAGATGGGAACTTGGTAGATCGAGTTAGAATTCTGTTACAGAGAGATATGAAATATTATCAGGTAAATTACTTATTAAATTAAATTTGACTTTGATTATTTAGTAACTCAATTTTCATTTTTAGGAAATGCAGACTGTTCTTCGTGAACCTGTTTGTGTGAGAGTTAGTGGCGGAAAATTAGATTTTCCTAGGCATGCTTCTTTCGCTGCAATTAAAATTGTAACCTGGTGGGAGGCAGAATTCACTGTAGCCTTCAAGGGTCCATCTGGTCTTAGCTCTGCCAACCCAGATAATGATTCAGTTGTTGAGAGTGAGGGTGTCATTAAAAATATGCAACCACCCGAATTCATATTATTGGTGATTGATACATCGGAGCAATTAATAGGTATTTTTTTCAAATATCCATTTTAATTTTAAATTCAAATTTGAAATTGACTTTAATATAATTTTTAGAGCACTTGCACATGCTAATTCAGGAATCTTTGGATCACGCTGATTTGACAGTGTTAACAGCAACTTTAGGAGCTGCTGCTTTGATTCGAAATTGCCTTTGGTGTTATAGCCAAAGAGCAAAAGAAAAAGTTCCAGCAGACTCCAGGTATGAGAATAAATCTTAATAAGTGACTAATGTATTAAAAAATAGAAAAATATTAAAAGCTTTAGCTTATAATAATGTATCTGCAAATAATAATTTATTGTTCACAGCGAAAAGTTATATAAATGCTACAAATCGTTTCAAGAAATGTCAGAGGCGGTAGCTGAAAGATTGCTGGATTTACATTGTCGTTTGATATCATTATATGTTTTAAACGAAGCTGATTCTTTAAATTGGGAAAGCGAAAGATCATTTTTCGAAAAGGAACGTTCTTCTTATGTCATACAAATGTGGTGGCTTTATATGCAAGGCAAAACTTAATAAATAATTATAAACACAGAAAAACTTGATCTCACATCTCTTTGCGTTTGTAGATTTAAAAAAAGAGAATTTATATTTACAGGTACTAAAGCTGATTTATGGAGTACCGTTTCGCCAAAAATGGCACAAAGAGTCTTTTCTGGGATGTTAAACGAATCGCTAACTATCCTTACAACTCGTTTTGTTCACGTATGTCTTTTTAAAAAAATATCGGTTATTATAAGGTAAACCTTATGACTTTCTATTACTTTCCAGATATTCAAATTCACAGAATACAGTATTGTTGTGAGTTCAAAGAAGTCTATTCATGATCTTGGAAAGAAGTCATATAAAAATCCTTAGAATTTATTTTATAAAAGCTTTTTTGACCTTCAAATGCAATTCATAAAATTTTCTTTCTGAACAAATATTTACTACGATAATTAATCCAAAAAACTAGTGATAAATGTAGAAATAATTATTAATATAAGCAATACTTTGTGATTATTGAAAAAAGTCATGGGAATTACATTTTGTCCCTTTTGATCAATTTCTAGCGACCCTCCATTCTTTGAATTAATTCTCACTAAAGCATTAATGTCACGTAATAGGGTCGTCCGAGTTTGGCGAGATCGGAACAATTTTGGGCAGATGCTTTCAATGTACTTTGTTGCACTAGTTATCTAACATTGAGTGCCTGCCTCGATGGAAAAGAAATGATTGGATCCCAGAAAATGAAACTTCCTGTCCTCATGAGGGATATTCACTCCAAGTGTTACGAACTTTTAGTTTGTCTTCTGCTACGAGGGACGCCTCTCAAAATACTTTATCAGGTATGAAGACGATGAAAAAAAAGATGAAGAAATGCTAACTTCAAAAAATATTATACAAGTGATTTTTGTGTTTTCTATTGTAGGTTTTTCGAAATGGATTGGAAGATCTACCGATCTCAAAACCACGAAGTGGACCTTCCCCTTGGCTCTTTATGTCTGCACCTGATTTATTGGGTTCTATGAATGAGTGTTCTTATGAAGAAAATTTTCCTAAAGACCAAGCTGTTATTTTAGAGATAAATGTGCTTAAATCCCAACCACAACCAAATTGGCCACAACTAATGAAGGTCTAGATAATTTTTCTTTGAACAAACTGACATTTAAAAAAAAACTAACTAAAAATGAATTATGGAATGTCTTCCAATTTCTCAACAGGTATTTTTGATGAACAATTATGCTGTATCAAAAATTTTACTCAGGTCACTGGTTCAACAATGTATTGGACAAAAGGTTGACGCTAATCCGCTAAAATTAAAAGAAACAGAAAATGCTGAAGACACTTGTGGAGGTTTTTTGTGCACTGGCAATTCCTGTCATAGAATATTGACCATTACACCTAGTTCTGCATTGTACAGTCTCATTTACATTTTGGCTAATACAATAAATGATCCGTTGAATGTCATAGTTCCAGCTTTGAAACTCGATCCGAGTTGGTCCAGTTATCTAGACAGGCAACAAGTGAGATCTTAAAAAAATAACTAAATATTTTACATATCAATTTTTCTGTTAATTTTTAAAGCAGTTACAATGTTTTTGCAGGTGTGGAATCAATTAAGACCACCATGGTTAAATGCCCTTTTATCCCCAATGCAATCGATGATGATTCCGATTGTCGAAACTCTTCTTGAGGCAGTCAGAGTGAGTTTTGCAATATAATTTTAAAACATAAAATAAAAGTAAGAAAAGACAACTTTAAGAATTAGAAAAAAAATACCAGTGGCTAAAATCCACATTTGGGTATTTCTACTTTAATATTCCGAATTCACAGATTATCTGCAAAATTAATGACTTGATGAATATATAAAGCATATATATCAAGTCTCTCTTTGGTTCTCTTTAGATTTTTCATCCCACTCGTTATTTATGACAACCATCTATTTTTATCACCAGGCAAGCTATATTATTTGGATTCATTTGCGTTTTTAGACAGGAGCGAGCATTTATCAAGCCATGTCGTTAGCACTGGCATGTTTGATGGAATTGCATGTTTGTGCACCTTTCGGTGTTTTACGAACGGCTCTTGCCATGAACGAAAAAATTCCAGCTCACTGTCGGCCTATCGGTGGATCTGTCCTACTGCAAATTATGTGTGCGGCTCTTTATACGGCTTTACTTGAAGTATCTGCAACCATAAATCCAAAAACAAAAGGAAATCCAATGGGACTGAAAACGGAACATGGTTCTTTTAATCCCAATGATAGATCAGCTTCCGCGCTTGCACTGGCGGAAGCACTTTGCAGTATTGATGAAGATAACAAGCATACTGTTCAAATCGAAGATTTATTGAAAATTGTCAAAAAAAGGTGATTTTGCATTTTTGAAAATTTTCTTTTTTTACTGTTACCTATATTTAAATCAAAATTGTTTTTTATTTTGTTGATAGCATTGATTCAAGGAAACCAGATACAGAACACGTCGAAATAGAAGATATGGCATCATTTATAGAGGTCATAACGGATGAATTATTATTTCAGACAGAAGGCCGCCGTTCTCTAAAGGTAAATTACTCCCCTATTCACTATTTTTCTTTTAAGTATTAATTAATAGATAATACGATAATTACTAGGGGAATGAATTGATTGATTGTATTCTTTTGTATTATAAGATTTACAAACTTGATCATTTCTACAAACAATTAATTGGGTTCGATTGTTTTATCAATTCCAAAAATTAATCTTTCTATTTAATAAAATAATTGGATTTATTAAATCATACTTTTTAGATCGCTCACGAGTATTTAGTACGTGGATCAGATTTGGTGTTAAAAGCTTTAAAAAATCGCGGAAAAGAAGATGCGACTGATATTATTCCAGCTGGTGTTCCGGTAAAAATAAAAACTCTGACTTACATCATGTTTCACATTGGCGACAAGCCATTCGATCAGGTGTGATATTAAACTTTTTGATGATTGTAACAATAACAATTGTTTAAAAAATATGTCTGAAAAAATTCAATACTTTACTATTAAATACTATTATTATAATGAATTCAATCATAATTTATTTTTCTTTCGAAATTTCAGCTGCTTATCGGTTATGACGATAAAAACTGGGAAAGGATGTTTTCTATTCCTCTATCAATTCCGCCGGAACGAATTCGTGGACAATTGCTTGTTAGACCGGATTTGAGAAATATCGATCGACTCACATCGGACGAGCAGGAAGTTGCTAATTTTTTGAAGCAACTCTGCACCACCGGAAGGTCTGCTAAATTCAGATAAAAAGAGGTAGGAAATTACCCATCCACAAAGAAAAAGAATTTTTTCTTTTAACATTTTCAGGTATTGTGTATTGAAAAAGAAAAAGTTACATTAATTAGATATTGCCTCAGTGCAGTGAAAATAATCGCGAAATTGATTAAATATTATACATTTAATACATAGAATTAAGAATTATTAAGAACTTCTGGGTCAAGTCAATATCAAATTAGAAAAAACTGTTCTGAACTCATTGCCAATATTTGTCAATAGTAATTTAAGAAATATTCCTTTTCTTTACTTATTATTTTATAATTATTAGATAAGGGATTCAAATTTAATTTTTCTAATTCCAATAGTGACTTGCCTTATTTTATCTCTATATTTAGGAGTTTATTTTCAATTTTTAACAATTACCTATAGTGCTTTCTTCAAATCATCATACATTCAGATTTTGGGGATCTTTCAATTTCTGAATGTAATATCTTCTATTCGCTTCTTCTTGATTAAAAAGTGCAAAAGTGCAAGAAAAGTGGTACACAGGGTGATTTTCTGTCGTGCACGACGATCACAATATTTGGCACATTTATTGAATCTAAAGGGTAGTTTTTGCTATACTGATTAGCTACAACTGAATGTATAAAAATAACTATTTTTTTGACAATTAGGCGAATAAAAATTTTTGAATTTCTTTTTTTTTTTTGTAAAAACAACGGTCATTGCTATTTTAACACACTGAAGGAAAACATTTAGGCCAATCGCCTGTATTTTGCGCAACACTAATATACTTACAACTTATATTTATTAATGGAATATTAAAATATATAGACATTTTTATTTAGCATTGATTTATAATTGTCTTTCAAATAATTCTATAGTGATTATCAATTATTATAATATGTAATTGGTTTAGAATAAAATTATAATTTATAATTTTTGACAATAATTACACATGAAATATTATTCAGACATATTTAGAATATCGTTAGAGATAAAATTTGTCACAATATTAATTTGTCACTTATCAAAATCATTAGCATCAAAATTCTTATTTTTCCTAAATAAATCGAAAGATTAATTGTTTACAATAAAAAAATTAATAAATCTATTGATTGTCATATTTAATATATGTAAAATAAGCTGACATTTATAATCAATCTTAATAATTGTGTGAGGTTGAAATTGAAAGAATGATCTACAAAAATATTATTGTAACAATTTTTCTTTTCTTTTAATTGATTTTTGGAAAAAAATTATTTGCACCACTGAGTGGGCTACAGTGTGAAGACTAATATTCTAATTATCAATAGTTGTAACTATTTCACTTTTGATAAGAACAATCTTTTTAAATAGGAGTATAATCTATTCCCAATAGTGTTAATAATTTTTTTCTTAATCAGAAAAAAGCTCTCGGCAAGGATTAAAAACATATTTCAAAATTAATGATAGTTCCCAATTACATTTTTATCAATACTTTCATCTAGCAAGATAAAATTTTAATACTCATTTTTTCCATAAGTTAAGGATAATTTACAAATTTCTCAGGATATATATTTGACATTTGTTCTTTTTGTCTAGCGTCAGTACAACTTTTGCTTCTAATAGACACGGTCTAAAGCTCAACGACACATTTTTAAGTTCGCAAGGTGAAGGTTTCTTATTTGAATAAAGTAAAATTGTAAAGTATTTGATGGTAACAATCTGCGAGGTGTTTGCAAAAAGATTTTTAGCAATTTGTTGGAATAATTCAATAATATCAATTTAACTCTTGATGAAACTGAGATAAAGCGGGAAAAGGATATCAAGTTAGTGAATTTGAATGATGCTTATAAAGTACGCAACGAAAGGTGTAGCTGATTAAGAAAACTAATTAAACTGCCATTTAATTAGTTGTCTTGGAAAATCCCACCATTCGGTCTTGGAAGGACCCCCGTCTGAAACAAAAAATAAATACAATTAAAATTCCACAAACTTGTCCTTGTGAAAACTTTTTTCATTTAGTTGCTGGCATTTTAAATAGGAATGAACAATTTTCATCTGGAAAGGCGCTAAAAGGCTTTTTTCTCAAAAAAGAAAAAAGAAAAGACAAAAAATAAAAAAAGAAACAATAAGAATAAATTATTACAAGCAAGATCTGGCATTTAGAACTCTAGAGGAAATTTAAGTCTTTTCTGATTAAAGAAGAAATGCTAATATGAATGAAACTTTTCAAGGGAAATAAAGAAAGAGATTAAATTCTTGGATGTTTGAATTCGTTTTTTCGTTTAAGTTAATAACCAAGAAAAAGTCATAAATAATTTCTAATTTATTATGGAAATAATGAATAAACTTTTCCAATCGCTTTTAATTACATTTTTCGTCCACCGAAATTTACAGTCTTGTAATTTAAAAAATCATAAAGGACCCTCCTTGTTAGGCCGTAATCCAAGCTGTGATTTAATATAATTTAGTGTGAAATTCTACCCTCTTTAAAGGTAGCTTCAGAAAATATTTTCGAGTTCCTTTCAAATCGATTTTTAGAGCCCGTTACAAACTATACAACATTCTGACATACATATATATAGATTTTTACTTGAATCCTTTATATCCGGATTAAGTATTTTTCTGTGGCGTGTTTATTTTGTGCTAAATATAAAAAATGATTTGAAATTCATTCTTTTTATCGATGGTATCAATTTTGAGAAATTCATCATTAGAGACAAAATATATTTCAACATTTTTAAATGTAATTCGATATTCCTTTGGAATTCAAAAACCAGTAATCGCTTCAAATTCGAGAGATGGAATATTATTTGTATTTCTCTTTGTTACTTTGTTCTTCATGCTAAATGCACTATTTGGGCCACGTGAATAAAATATAAAATTTTCAAAATGTTCAAAGAAAGGCTTAAAATTTACAATGGATTTAATGGATTAATAATAAAGGAATTTTTTTAATCTTCAAGGTGTTGCATTATTAAATCGAGATTAAAGAAAATTCGACAATTCTTTTTCTCTAATCGGTAGAAGATTAGAGGGTGATAATAATATGAAAATAATCGATTTTTCCGGCCTACTTGACACGAAAGCTCCAATATATAATTTATTGTAAAAATATATTTTATTTCTCTGCTTGTAAAATATTGTTTTCAAACAATTGAAATTTTTCTAGTAAATCGACATGTAAAGAATTTTCAAAACTATTTGAAATTCGGTAATATTTTTTATTAATATCATTTTATTAATGATAACTATCAATTATTTAAGAATTAGGATATTCACGAAGGTGATGTCATTGCGTGCCCTTTTCTCGTTTGTCTCGTGACGTATATTCCGTGGTTTGTCAATGATTGTCCCATTTGGATAAGACTTTAACCCACCTGCATTATTTACCTGTTTCCCTCGGGCGTTACACTTTATAAAGTGGAAAACAAGCAATCAGTCACAATAAGTTTCTTTAAATTGCTCATAACTGTGATTAAATTCTCGTGACACGCCACTTGTATATAAGAAATATTAAGATTTCTAAAAATACCTTTGAGTCAGTCAGATACAAACAGAAACAAATTTCCTGTCGTAAAAACCTTGCCACAAAAGTTCGCTTTGATAAACTTTGGGGAAAGTCTTTCTTAAAAAATTAGATGCTTAGCATTTACGCTAGTCATTTCCTTGAATAAGAGATATTTTACTAATTTTTTATTTTGAAAGCTTCGAACTGTTTTTCTAAGCTGGAATATTTAAATGTTTTTTTATTTTTAATAGAAAAATTTATTCTTACAGGAATCGCAGGACCCGAACGTCCAAATCGAAGGCGGTAAGAAGGCGATCGTTGAGATTTTCTAATCATAAGATGCTCCATTGGTATTCCGTAGCCTGCATTTTCCAATGCTTTACGTTGCATCCACAGTCTGTATAATTCCGGAAGAAAATTTTCCGGTGCCTTTTCCACCGCCTCATCTGCAAAGAAATAAAAATTGAAAATTATTATATATATATAATGCATAAGAATATATTTCTTATTTGAATTATAAGAAAGAAAATAACTTAATTCTCGTTAACTAAACAATGAAAGGGAGAAATAAAATCTCGAAGTATATTTTCATTCAATATCCGAGGATTTGAAGAACATAAAAGGAATTGATAAGATCGTTAGTGAAATAAGTGCCCTAATAAAGTTTTTATATTCATACTTTGGACCTCATATTATTTTTGTTTATTTTCCAATAAACATTTTATAAATACACGTAATTGAAATATTTAATTTTAATCAAAAAGCTCTTTTTCACTTTTTAGATAATTTTGTATTAAAATTAAAGAATATTTAAATTCCCTTGAGTTATAATCACTTGATGATTGTATTTTATCCATTTCTTCGGATTAAAATTCAAACAGTTCGTGATGCTTTATTTCGGTACTGATTCATTAAATGCGTAGTTGATTGCCAATTATAAATAAAATACATTTTTTATGAAAAAATATCTAAACGCTGCATGAAAATAAAAGAAATTCAAGAGAAATTCAGAAGGGAAGGGAAATTAAATGCAAAAAATGATGAGAGAAATGAAAATGAAGCTGCAATGTCTAAGACGAGTAATGTAATTTACTGCCACCCTCTCAATGTAAAAAGCAGCAAAAGAGAGATCCCAATTTAAGAAGAGTCTAATTCCGAGTTGGAAAACATGTGTTTTTGTAATTTAAAGTTACGATATAAATATATCGTAGGTGAGTGGAAATTCCTTGTAGAATTATCTTGGGAGTAAATTGATGAGAGAAGAAAAACCAAGAACCTGAGTTCCATGGGGTATTTACCCTCTTTGATGAAAGCAAGTGATTATTCCTAGATATGAAAAGGCAAAAAGGAGATGAAACGATTTTTTTTTCTCTTGATTGAAAAAAAGTACATCTTATTACAACCTTCACAATAGAGGCAATATTTGCTGGAGTTTATTTATTGGAAAATATGACACTGCAAAATTCAATTTCTGTATCCTTCATAGGGTGACAAATAATAATATTGCTTTAGACCTTTCGCCAAACATTCCCTTTTTCATTTAAAAGAAAAAAAAAGAAATTGTATTTTTATTTTAAAGTAATTTATAATTTGTAATCAATTACTATTATAATATTATTTTTAACTTACCAGCATAATCAGGATATGTTTCAGTTGCAGCAGTCATGGCAATGACTGCAATAGAAAATACGAGGATTCCAAAGAAAAGTTTCAAGGTCATCGCACTCATATTTTCTGTAACAAAAAACAGTTTGAAAAGACAATGTAGTGAATATTAAGTTAACATTATGTTTCTCACAATAGAAAACATTCCTTTCATCTTTTCACCTTTGCCTGCTTAATACTCTTAATACGTACAAGCTTTGTTTGAAACTTTATATGTACTGAGCTTCAGAAAGCGATTGTTCTGTTTTCATTTGATATTTAAAATGAGGATTAAAGCTCTTACTTTAAATTCAAGTAGAAAACTTTAGTTTATAAACTAATAGAGCGATCGTTTTTCTCCAAGAGAATTTCCTCTGTAAGGAAGTTTCCCGAGTATTCTGACTTTAATCTCTTAAATGGAAGAACCAGGAATTACTAATGATAATGTCTAGTTTCTCGAATATTATTGATTAACTGGTTTTTGTTAATCCATTCACTATAGTAGGGCCATATTTTTTTGCCAATTTACTTCCACTTCTGTACCAAGATATTGTCTTGATATTTTCTTTATACCTCATTACTTTCTCCTCTTTCGTGCCATCAAGCCGTGGAGTTAATTAAATCAGACAAAGGCGCTTCAATGCGTAAAATAAATGTCTATTAGAGAGAGAGAAAGACGTTCTAAGAGAACTTGAAAATCCGCTCACACCCTTTTAGTAGTTTACGTCAGAAAATTGCAAAGTCAAGTATAAAAGGTGCAACAAAATGCTTATATGTATGGATAAAATAGTTTCATCTGAGATATTACTCTCAGAGTAATGCGATAGGATGCTGAACAACAGCTGCGTGCCTTCAATAAAAATTTATGATTCTAGGTGACATGAAACTCTGGTGACTCCTATTATTCTAATTGGTTTCCAGGATGATAAAATATCAGTATTTATCACAATAGAAATATTATCTGCGGTAATGTAAAACAATAAAAGATAATTGTAAGAAGTATTTACTTCTTGTTAGCAGAAACGGAAGTAGAAGTTTCTTTCGTTGAAGGTAAACATTACATAGTCTCTAGAAGACTAGGGGAGTAAATTCCAATCCATCTAAGTCATTTCAGTAGCATTTAGTATTTACAGATCACCTGTTCATTTACTCTTTTAATTTTCTCGTGTTTGCGAATAATTTCCCCATTTCCTGAACACACGCACTTGAAATAAGATAATTATAAAAACAATTTGCAGTGAAAATTCTCAGAATGAAATTACTAGAAGAAGTTTGAGGAGTTTGGAAACTAATTTCCTATCTAAAACGTGAATTTGATCCACCCGAGGGACCTTATTAATAGGAATTCTTGATCACCAACTTTTTGCATATATTGTCGTATCATTTTCTCTACCCACGAGTGAAAGTTTTTCTCAAGTACATTATACTTCAGTGAGGTTCGCTATTAAGATTAATGAGCCATATTTGTATACCAACTGCTATACTTATTTGTAATTACCTTTTCTGTCCTACCGTGATGATGGAAAAAAGTCTCGACGTTTCCTGAATTATTCATAACACTCTGGGTATAAATTAATTCCGCTTGAAAAATAATATGCGATGCAACGAATATGGTTTGTAGATTTTTAAAAATAATTTTCGGACATTCGGTATACCGAATTATAAATTGAGAATAAAGTGCAATATCTGCGAGTTGAGGGTAATAAAATTGAATACACCTAAGACAAACTGCCTTGAGAAAATTGTAGGGGATCGATGAATCAGTGAAGGAGAAGTTTATCTTGAAAATAATAATAATAATTACACTCATCCTTAAGAGGATTATTATTATAGCGAAGACCCTTAGGAGCTTTTATATTGGCAAATATATACTTGTAGAGGGTCTATCTTCGTGTCTTCCACCTTGTGACAGGGTGTAATATATTATGTCTTTTCAGGCGTAACACCCCATGAGATGTTCGCTGGACTACCTTCATGAGGTATATTTAAACTACCTAAAAGTAAGTATGTGAAATCGAACGATTTTCCTCTTCGTTTTTCAAACCGACAACAAGGGCTAAAGTACAATGTATACTCGCCGCAAATATTGACTTTGAGAAGGTACTCTCACTCATTCAATAGGCTGATAAAAAACAGAAGATAAAAGACGAAATAATATTAAAAATGAAACAATGTCAGAGAAAAAGGCTGATGATTGTTTAAAAAATAGGGGCATAACATTTTTAGACTCTTGTGATGTTATTAAGTCGTTTTTAGCATGTACAGACTACTTAACTAAGTGTCTCACTAATTAATTAAAGTAAGTTTAGAAAAGATATATTTCTTATTTAATATTCTTTTTAAATTTCAGTTCAAATTTTAAATTAAATTTCAACTGCTTTAATATTATTAATATTAATATTAATTAATTAATTAATTTAAGTGTTTCACTAATGTATTGTGCAAATTATTTATACTGAAAAATTAAAATTAGAGAGTATTTTTGCAAAATTTATTATGATCCATTTTTTGATGAAAATTTGACACCTAGGGATTTAATGTGATTGGATGAAATTTGCTTTTGAAAGTGCAATTTATGTAAAAAATCTCAGGTTTTTTAATACTCTTCCTATTTTCTATTACATTATTTTCTGTTGAAAATAATATTTTTTATTGTATGCTTTTTTATAGGAATATTGATACAATTAAAGAGCTAAACGATAAAAATTCAGTGGCTCGTGAGGGGATTGAAGTCGGCTAGGATGACGTGACGAAAAAGTAGAAAGTTTGCGTTTATCAAAGAGGATTTTTATAGACACTGGCCATCAAAGTCTAATCTTTTTTATAAAATAATCCGGTGTGATTAAGTCCAAAAAGTTCCTTTATTGTTGAAAATTTCTAACATAAAATAATTTGTAAAGTTGAGTTCACAAAATAGTTTAGATTCCATTAATGCATTATGATTGATTCAATAAAACATTTGTTTTCAAACTGCATTACTATATTGAGTAAATAAACGTATGAAAGTTTATGAAACTAAGTTTTGTTCCGCAGTAGAAAACATGAAGAAATTCAGCAAGAAAATATGTCACAAACTTCTTTCACTTGTTCAGCTAAAAGTAAATTAGAACAATAATCCTCGCAAAGTGTAATTTAGTTGAAGCAAACAGGAAAATTGTAAAGTTTTTACAAGGGCGACTGTTTTACTCAGCAGCAGTTTTTTCGAAACTTTTAATAATCTAGTTTCTGTTAAAATATTTATTTTTTAGAAAAACTTTATTTCAATTAATTACTCCTTATGTCGAAAACAAATTCCTGGAAAAAAAGCACATATAAAATAAAATTAAACTCTAAAATATTAAATATTTTTTGGTAGATAGATACGTGTTAAAAAGGACGTATGACTATCAATCATCTTCAATGGGAGATTGGATTACGAGAAGCGATTAGGATCATTCAGTTGTCGAAATGTCATTTCACACAAACACGCGTCAATATTCGTGACTATTAATCACACTGTATGAATTCATTAAACCATAATCGATTAATCCTTTCTCTAATATTAATAATTCAATTCTCGTATTGGATTCAAACCACAACTGAACTCTGACCGCTTATCGGCGAAATGATCATACATCATATAAGACTATTTGCAATTCAAATTAAAGAATTGTAATCAATATTTTTTATCGTCCAATTTCCACTTCATATATTTTTAAGTTTATTTAATATTGAAATTAGGAATGAAATAGTAGAAGTTTTGAGCTTTTCTTTATTGATGGAAATTTCGTATTCAAATCAAGTTTCCCTCAACGGATTCCCCGTCGCTAATTGAGTTAACGCAGCTTATCGAAAAGCTTCAACAGGTTGTCGAAGATTTTTCTCAAGGATATTTGAAAAAGAATAATATGCGATAATATTATTATTTCGAAGATTTAACGGAATTCCTGGCACGTAAAACTGCTTTGTATTCAGTTTGCAAATTTCTCGCGTGATTTGTAAAAAAAAATATTCAGTCGATTGATTTCTCAAATATGGAATATTATATTATATTTGTAACATTGGAAATATGTATTTTGAATATAGAATATAAAATATCTTTTTACAATTTAGTTCCAAATTTTTTCTAAAATAAATAGAAATTGAATTGAAATTTTTGTCACGAATTGATAATCTTTTCTAGTTCAGTGCTCATCGTTATTCACCCGCTGTTTTAGAAGAATGCAAATTTTTACAAATCACGACTCTTTGCATAGTGTATTTTTTTATCTTTATCGCAATTCACTGTTTGATTTTATTTTATATGTGTGACTGCATTTTGTATCATTTTTCTCCACACGAACTTCGAATTTTATGCAAAAATAATCAAAACTTCATTACAGAAAGGTTGTTGGTTTTTAGAGATGGTATGAAGTATTCTGTTTCAGGAATTTGAACGACTTTTCAACAGGGAAACATTTTCTACAACTCGACATCTGTAAAAATATTACGTTAAATATATTAAATAAAAACTCTTTGGATTTTATCTACATAAAATGTTATTTGTATATTATTTCATATAAACTTTCAGTAAATTAAAAAATATATTAATTAAAAAATATATCAATTAAAAAATATGACAATTAAAAAATATAATAACGAAATATAAAAATAAAGCTACAATAAAGCTTCCGATGCACAAGCTTCTATTTTTAATTATAAACTCGAATTTTCATTGAAGGATGTGATTATAATTATCACAACGAAAATCCGAACAGTTATGCTAAGGCAGGCTGAAAATTCACCCTTTAGGACAAGTTTGAATCAAATCGCCTTCTGGCTACAAGCCCAATTACGTTAGGTCAATTAATCCCAGTCTCAGTAGGTAGTTTAACTAACTCAATCACTACTCCAAACTTGAAATGTTACATTAAAAATCTTAACATATGCTTAAGTCGAAGATTCAATTCTAAAATACTCCTAATAAATAATTTCCCAGTATAATTATCAATTAATATTTAGCTTCATAATTAGAAGATCGATTTAAAAAGTAAAATGTGGAGGGATCAAAACTCACTTCGTTAGACAATTTTGGAACTTATTAACTGAATTTCCTGCGAGTCAAGCTGAACTGAAGCAAATATATGAAAATATAAAAATTCGCTCGTATAATTTGCTGTCGAAAATTCAGTTAGTAATTTTTCTATACCCAGATTTCATATTTCACATTTGATATTTCAAATTGCACATTTAAAATATGAATACTTCTTATTATTAGAATAATAATTGAATCTCTGTTATAATTTAATCATTTTATGTCGTATACTTTAAACATTTACAATGTATTAAACTCATTTTTCATGTTGATGGTCAGATATCATTTTGCAGAAAAAAATAACATTACAATTTTAATTTAAAAAGCACGCTTTGTTTGGGATTAATCTTCAGAGTTTTAAGGGTTGAAGAAAAGAAAGAGGAATATTTTATGTACAATAAGAGGGTTTAGTTCTTTCTTTGTTATTCTTAATTATTTAACCACAGTTTAATAAATACTCAAATTAATAAATAATAAATTAAAGATCGTAGGAAGCTTTGGAAATTATTTTTTGATAAGGTCTAAAAATGCGTGGGTGGAAATTTTATCAATGTTTAGGAAGATAGTATTGCAACCTGAATATCGTGCTTTCGATGCCCGGAAACAACGATTGCTATATATATAAATGCTCTCGAAACCGTAATTTTTTAATGAAGTATCTGGATGAAAAATTCAGAATTCGTTTCTCAACTCGTCTCATAATTTGACGGGAAAAATAAATAAGGAAACAAGGAGCGATTAACAACCTACCCTTATTCGAAAAGCATTACAGTGCACAAAAATTCTACTTTTGTAGGAAAATATGAAAAGGTTGAAGAAGGTAAAAAAGATGAAGGTAACTTCCTCTATTTTTTATTAAGAAAGGTCTGGGAAGAAGTCGATTAGCTTTTCTTTCGACCTTTTGGAAGAAGAAAATTAAGTCAGATGATGACTTGCTACGATTCCTATTAATTTGTAAGTTTAGTTAATAAAATGTAATATGTTCTCGAATTTAGAGAATATTAAAGTTCAATAATTGCGAACTTTGATCTTCACCATGGAATGTAATAATTAGAATGAAAATTAGTAGAATATCTATAATGAGGAAACTTGAAATAAAATACGGTTCAGAAATTTGAGAAACTAGTTCATTAATCAAAATTAAAATTTTACGACCTTTGCAAAATTATTCCGCAATGAAGGCAACATATTAAAAGTTCAGTATATGAATAATAACTATATAGTTTCAAAAATAACTTTATATGCAGAAGTTTTATTAAAAAATAATTCCAAATGTGTCACACAAGTCAATTTATATTTAGTATTCTAATACCAATAATTGTCATTGAAATATTATAATAATATAATTTGAATTATTGCCTAATTTCGTATATCTTTCACTTACTTTTGATTGTTATTCAAAACTTTTTACAACTATTTCCCGAACTTTTCAAGTCTTCCTAATAATTTCAGTTAAAAATTTTAAACAGTCAATTTAACAAAAATTAAAAAAGCGCGGAAAGTACAAAAGTACGGAATACGTTATCAAAAAATAATAAAAATGTTTTAAAATTGAAAAACTTACCAGACACAAAATGGGGGATGTCTGTAGAAAATGTTGAATTAATTTAGTGAATTTACGGAATTTCGCACCCGGAGAAGCGTTCAAGTTACTAGGGTGGTAATGATGCAAAGTGCGAGATCGGCTAACCGTGCTTCATATATATATATGGGACGAGGTACGGATTTGACGGGGGTGAGATTGTGGGGGGTGGTCGCACAGGTGGCTGCTTCTGTAACACGCGCAACATTCAGCGCAAGCGTGCCCCCCACCCACTTCTCGATTAAAACATTTCCGAAATACAAGTTTACATATCTTCCCTTTTCAATTTTCTGCTCAAATATCGGAAAAATTAAAAACAAGTTGTCGAAGCCATAATTTTCATCATCAATCCAAAGAAGAAACTAAATTAACTTTATAAGTCACTCAAATTCATCTTTAACGACTTCTGCTCAATTTCCTGCAAAAGATCACCTAAGGTCGTTTTTCTCTCTGATTTATTGCTTTAAATGAAAAATATGACCTATCTATTAATCACTAAAAAATATGTCCTATGTTGTGATCTCATCATAAAATAGTTGTTGCTTAACAGTAAAAAATTGCCAAAACTATCTAGAATTCTAGTGTTATTTATGCGTTTTTACTCGTAACTATAATAAAGATATAGAAATGCATCTATTATAAACAGATTTTGATTTAAACGCTCTAAATTTTCAAGTTTTATAACTTAATCTTTTTTTTAAACGTTTAACTGCTTGTATTTGTTTGTAAAACAGTTTTCTCGAGTGTTCAAGATGTTGAGGCGTAATTTGATACAAAATTCAATTTAAACAACCTTTGCAAGCAGCTTCCTAACAGCGAGGTACTGGTTTTAAACTTCCACCCTCACAAAACTCGATTTTCAGCAAACTTTATTTTTTTCGAAACTTTACGTTTAGATATATTCAAATGTATTCAGAAGAATGTTTTTAGTTTAAGTTATTCGCCTCTTAGTTTATCTATGTGAATCTAATATTTAAAAAAAAATAAAAGCGAATTAAGGAGAAAAAAAATCAGTAGTCTAAGTCAACGTTGGTCAGACATTCGAGTTTTGATTTGAATTAAGCCATAAATTAGTTTAATTATATCAGGATTTTCTGCTCTTATGAAAAACTTGCATAATAAACTAATATCCATAAGTGCAATACTTAAAAATATTTATACTACATTTGTTAGAAGTCAGTTTACAGCCACTTTGAAAAGGAACTTTAAAAAGTCCATTAACATAAAAAAAAGCGATAAAATGAATAATGCGAAATGCGAACATAATCTTTGTTCGGTGACGCAAGAAAAATTCATATTTTCAGTAATTGTTGCTTAAAAAACAGAAAAATAATGCAGCAAAATACTGAAATATTATATTAACTGATTTGATTCAGTGAACAATTCTCCACTGATTCAAATTTACAGAGAATGCTTCGGATATTGTAACATATGTTTATAGTATACGATTTCTCATGTAGAATTTTATCAGGGATTTTATTTATGTCATAGTTCATCATAACAGATGGCACGACATCTACCACCTTCTCTACAATTGACTCTGAATTTTTCACCAGCTTACTTTGAACTTTATCGTCCCCGATCCCACTTTTATATTCTGACTTCCACAAAACTGATGATAAATTCTTGTTGACAAAATTATGTAAATCAAACCCGAAGAATGCCATTTTAGCATAGAATTCAAATTTGTACAAAATTATTTGCCATTTTTCCTGAGGGAGTAAATCAATTCTTGAAGGGGTCACACATATTCGGTTTCGAATCATACTATATCTTCATCCATACAAATTATAAATATCTAATAGAGAATTTTTTATTAAGATACATTTTTAAAAATATTTTTTCATATCTCTAAAAGTTATCTCCTTTTCTCGTTTCAAAATAATCCTTTTTCACAATCAGTCAACAGGTACTTTATGTCACTCAGCATTTATTATATATTCATTATTCACTTTTTATTCGTGAATAAACAATATTTTCACGGAATAAAATTCAGGGAAAACAGTTGTCATTATTTCTGAAGAAGGCGTATAATACAATTCATTAAAAAATCGTTCTTATATATTTATTCAAACGCATCTGTCAGCAATCTCTCAGTTAAGTCCTTTGTCCTTGAGAAAAACATATAAATGAACCAATTATAGTAACCGTGAACTTTGGCTCATTTTACATGAAAATAAATTTATAAAAAAAAGTTGAATAAAATGTGATTGTCCTATAAAGTTCTTTTTCTGCAGAAAAAACGTCGGAAATATATATATCGCGTGTATCTACGGATCGAATGTAAGAAGTAACAGTTGGTGTTGATTTTCTGGCAGGCGTTCGTCCTGATCGAATGTTTTCTTTTAATTAAAACTCGCCGTGTACGTATATTTATAAGGAACGAATAAAAATAGTGTTTTTTTTTGCACCAGAAGTCCAGAACAGGACAGAACAGAATAGGAATAGAGCTAAGTGCTGATGCAATATCCTAAGCACGACTTTTTGTGTTGGATGGAAAGCTGCTACTTTATCATGCAACATTTTTCCCTAGTTATAAATGTGCAAGCGATCTGCGATCCCATTTTACTTTGTAATTCAAACTCTGATGCATCAAAGTTTGAAGTTTAAAAATTCAAGAAAGAACTGCTGAAAAAGTTGGAAAAAATTCTCTTGATGAAATTTGCTGTTATGTCCCTCACGCATAAATAAAATCAATACAAAGCTAAATAATTAAATGAACCAAGGGTTGCTTTGCTAAATATTGTTCATACATTTATTTAACATTTTCACTATAATTTCAAATGATTTTTATCTTATTTTCGATTCGCGAAGAGAGCAATTGTAATATTTAATCACATTCTGATGATTCGGTTCAAGTAGTTTCGAGGGTGCCATTATGCGTTTAAAATTAATGAATCATATACGCGTGTCTAGTTAAGTGTACATTAAAATTGATGGAGATAATTAAGGCGACCTGCTGACGGTGCTTTACATTAAATTATTATCTTCGTTCGAGACTTTGCAGAAACTTGAGCACTATTCGTTATTACTCAAATATATTAAGTATGTGAAATTCAGTATTTTTGTTTTGTTTCTGATGTTTGATAAAAATGTCTGAGGAGTGTATTCTTTTATATAAAACGTATTTCCCCGAATACCAATTAATTTTCCAATTAATTAAAAAAAAATTCTTCATTATTTTTCATAGACTCTAATTAAAGTTTGAGATATTATGATCATACTAAATGCTATATTTAAGGATCAATATTCAGGGCTATGAAAATGCAATATTATGAGAAAAGTCGCTCTAAGGGTAATAAATCTACCCTGAAAGAATTATAAGAGCTTATACTATATTACTCTTCAAATCTCGGTACACTTTATATTTTATATTTTATTTGACTTTGTACTTTGATATAAGAATTTTACAATTGCATTCTATAATTCCCTTTTAAATTCACAAGACCCTTAAAACTTTTTAAATAGAGTCTCGTAAATTAAATGGAATTATAAAGAAGTAAAAGCCTATTTCTAGAATTGCATTAAAAAGTTAAAAATATCTTTTATATGACCGAAGAAGGTATTCACTCTTTATTTACAGACAAGTAATAAAAAATTCCCTTCACCCACGCTGAA
This sequence comes from Synergus japonicus, assembly GCA_900474275.1. Lineage (NCBI taxonomy): Eukaryota > Metazoa > Arthropoda > Insecta > Hymenoptera > Cynipidae > Synergus > Synergus japonicus. Next base: position 67,472 of record UCOH01012317.1, read on the forward strand.
ATCCGGGTAAGGGACACTTTAGTGTCACTGAGGTAGTCTTTCGATCATTCACAGGATATAAAGTTACAGATATATGTCCACTTGAGAAAGTGCCATTATTAATGTCAAAATAAACATATTCTCGAGTATAATGGCCACGTTAATAATTGCTCAAGAATATAAAGTGCACTCCAGAAGGTCTATAATTACTTTAATGCAGACTGCTGCAAATTATTCTATCTTTAAAAGCGTATTATTCTATATTATTATTATTATAGATATTCAATAAAAATCCTATTCATATTTTTCACATTGCGTGGCACGTGTTTATATCAATAGTTCGACGTTCTTTCGTTCTCATTTCATTTTAAACCGTTCCACGTGACATTCTCAATTAAATTGTAGGTTCACAAGTTTTACGTAATTTTGCAAGTTTCACGTAATACATTATTACTTCGATAACAACGAAATTCTACCCGTGCAAAAATAGTAAGGTTTCTTTGCAAGGAGATTTTTCATATTCACCAGAAAAATATTCTAGTGCAAAAACTATGTAATGCTAAAGTTTTACTATTCCCAATTTTATAAATTTTTAACTGTATCTGAACTTGTACATGGAAACGCATAAAGTATTTTTATTTGCAGAAACTGCCGTCTGACCACACCTGGGATTTTCCACTTAAACGTCATCGTATCAGTGGATTAGGAAGTTCCAGATCAGACTTCGCCCAACCCAGATTGTCTTTATCTACTTGATTACCCCCACCGAAAAAGCGGAAACCAATCAATAATAATTAAATTCAAATAAATCTATCGATAATTCAAATAAATTAGCCGAAATTCATTATTAATTATTAATATATAATATATTATATTTTCGACATAATTATACACTTAAGTATCTGAACTTTTCGTAATATAATGTCATTCAACGTATAATAATAAAATTTCTATGACACCATAATAAGCTAGAAGCAGTTATTAAGAAAATGTATATAACTTGGTTTAATGATGTGTAATTTCTGAACGCACCTTGATTGCTCCTTGAGTAGAAGACAAAGTTCGTAGATACCTATAGGGTGGAATACTGATATCGACATTGAAACGGCCTCATGGAAAAGCATTTTATCGGCTCTATAAACTTTACATTCTCGTATCCAATCATAACAGATAAGTTCCAATGTATTTCCACAACTACTGGTACCATATCTCAATTGTTTCCTATCACCATAGACTGAGTTACGTTAAATTCTGCGATTCTTTCGTATGATTTTCCTGAGCTTCAATCAAAAAAATTGTTGGGTGCAATTCCAGGAAATTCCATAAACTCAACGAAATGTAATTAATCTATTGTTTCGAGTGATTTTGAAAAATTTACCTTTCACTGCTTCTACCATGTATACTCAAAATCTAGGTTTCGACCATTTGGAATAGAACCTGGTGAAGCATACACAACGCGAATGCAATTTGTAAATCCGCTCCCTTGATGCCATGAACTGACTATGATAACCGGGTCACCCACCTCGACAAAATTACGTTCACGAAGATAATTCATGCCTGTTTGGATTCGACAGTCCATGTCTTTATTCCATTTCTGATGAGGGACATCTGCTATATATAAAAATATATTAGATAGATTTTTAATCGAAGTTTAATTCTCCCCGTGCAGAAATTTCCCCTTTTAGTCCTATTTAAAATTTCCTTTGTGAAATCTTATAAGATTTTTTCAAATCCTTGTAACTTCCCTAGAATCACTTGAAATCTTTTTAATTATCTCGAATTACTTAGAATCGATTTAAATCCTCTTAAATTCTTTAAAATCATTTGAAATTTATCTCTCTAAAACTGAATCAGTCAAATTCCACTGATTTTCAGTGACTCTTTACTCACGATTTTAATCAGTGGAAGTTCACTGACAATCAGTCAAAAGTCACTGAAATTTTCAGTCATCTTCACTAAACTACTAAAAATTTCAGTGACTTTTCACTGATTTCCAGTAGATTTTTCACTGATTAAAATCGTAAGAAAAGAGTCACCGCAAATCAATGGAATTTGACTGGTAATCAGTTAAATTTTACTGATTCAAGTTTAGAGTATCTTTGATTTGAAGAAATTTCTTCAAATCCTTTTAAATTCCCTAGAATTACTTGAAATCCCTTTAAATTCCTTAAAATCACTTGAAATCTATTTAACTCGGTTTAAATTCTCTTAAAATCCTTTGGGAAATCGTGATATATTTGAAGTCTTGTATAAATTCTTAAAAATTCTTTGATATCATTTAAAATCCCTTAAAAAACTTTTAAAAAATTCAGAAAATTAACTAGTTAAGTAATCAGATATTGCAAATAATGAATCCATAATATTTTTAAATTTTGATAGGGTATTAACCAGTTTTCCTGATTAGGATCACATTAAAATTAAGGAAAACTGGCTAGATCCTCATCAGGACCCCATCCAAATTTCTGCACGGGTTTCTGAACTAATTAATAATAATATTATATGATAATTCTATAAGAAGCTCACTTCTATAATGAATAGGATGTATGCCAAAATAAATTTGAAGCCACCTCGAAGCAATTCCATGACGAGAAATGGCCACAATTGGACATCGTGGTCTGTAAATAGATAACATCATGGCAGAGCGACCTGTTGTTGTTGTTACAATAATTGCTGCTGCATTGCATTTCAGAGACATTTCAACTGCAGCAATAGCTACTGAGTGCATGGGGTCTAGAGGAATTAAAGCCTATAATAAAGAAAACCGATCATTAATTATTTCTTGAATTGAATTTCAAATATTTCTTGGATTGAATTTCAAATATGGTAGAAAATAAACCACCTTACTACAAATTTCATGGATAAAATAAAAAAAAAGAACTTCAACCTTGAAAAGCGGAAAATACGTCGATTTTGAAAGAAAGACATTTGATTGAATGTGCATAGTTTGAATAAATTTCAATGCTTTTCTTCAGCGTTGTCTTATTGGAAATGCATACGTTTAAAAATGCATTCTATTGGAAACAAGACCTTGTAGCTGAGTTCCTCAAAAAGTTGTCGCTGCCATCTAGCACTCTCAGCTTCTCTGCATACGATATCAACTTTCTGAATCAAATCTGTTGTTTCCTTCGCGTTCAAAGCACCGGTGGCGAGGAAAATGGTGTCAGCACCCTCGAGAACAGCATTTGCTATTTCGCTCATGTTCATTTTTAAATTGTCGCTCTCGTCCCAGGCTTGAAAGCCCACCACGACCGGTTTGCCAATCTAAAATGTAAATTATATCTCGTTATACTCAGCTACCTAATTATCAAACATTTCAAAGATTTGTTTATTTTTGCTTACTCGGTTACATTTTGCAATGATGGATTTTTGAGCCAAAAATAACTTTTCTGATCCAATGTCAAAGGCAATACCCTCTCTATCGAAGACTATACCGTCTGCCACTTTCAAGATGTCATCAAAAGAGTCCAAACTCTGTTGAGAGGAGATCTTCGCCAAAATACACATCGCATGTTTATCTAGTTAATCAAACGAAAATACACTAGGAGAATTATTTTTTTTTAATAATTTGGGACAACTTTATTGAAAATGAATTCGCTCATGAAAAAAAGTATCGATTATTTTCATTAGTTAATAATTAAAGGATTAATTTAATTTTGGATGTTTGAAGGCAATTTAAACAGCGTTTAATTGAAATGAACGGGTTATTCGTTCAAATAAATTGTTCTACTTAAATTGAAGCATATTGTGACCGCTCAGTCGTGATTAATTATCGATTTCGCCACTTCCAAAAGCTGGCTTACGCATTTGGTTTGAACTAATAAGCTTTTTTATACATATAGATAAGATAGACAGTTGAGTGTTTGGATTTGATTGCATTCATGTACGTAATCCAATTTAATCAATAATCACCTATTTGCTTCACTCGGTCTTTGATGGCGTTCACCATTTTTCCATTGTTCGTGTGAGAAGATATTAAAAAATCGCATTCAAGATCTGTAGCTAAATCAATGTCCTGATCATCTTGCTCTGAAATTTGTGGTAAATCTAGAATCGAGTCGCACAATTGCACAATACTTTCTTCTTTTACTATTCCGCCTTTTATTATTTTGCATGTCACTGACTTTTCCTCTGGAAGTGATGAATAATATTAATAAATTTATCTATCAATAAATCAAGAAATTTACTAACCAGAAGAAATCACTTCAAGAATAACAATGCCATGATTAATCAAAATTTTATCTCCTGTCTGGCAAATTTTTGGCAAATTTGGACAACTGACCCAAAAAGCGGAAGAAGTACCAGCTCGTTTTACAGATTCGTCTACTAATAACTTCACACTTTTACCTTCTTCCAAAAGAGCAAATTCCTAAAATAAAAAGTAATTAAAATATTATTTCTTCAAAGTTATATTCAACATTATTATATTAAATATCGCACCATTGACTTGATGTCGCCCTTGAAAAGTCCAGTTCGAATCTCAGGACCTCGAAGATCGATTGCAACTCCTAGGGGAAAAATTTGCCCCTCACATTTTTGTATTTTATTTCCGGCTTGTCTAACGCACTGTACCGAAATTGTGTGCCACTTTTGATCCTTGTGGGACATATTTAGACGAACAATGTCGGCCCCAGCCATAACAGCATCCATTATACTAACTGGATGCGAATTATTCATACCTAAAGATATTTTTAGAAGCAGATAATTACGTTTTATTATCCTTTAATAAGGACTTTTACATATAATCTAGAATTTTATTGATATCTTATTTGTTGTTATCCTTGGCGAAAGTTTCGGATAGAAATTCATTCTGATTAATTCCGATTGATCGGATTCATTTGGATTGGTTTTGAATAGGCCTTAAATTAATTCGTGTTGACAATTTCCTTCTGATTAGATCGGATACAAATTCTGGATTTGTTCGGAAAAAATTTCAATAATACACTTTCGCCAAGGAAAGTTTATCTAAGATATCGCTTATCTTTTTTATTATCGATATTTCATATTAGCTTCTAAATATTGAGCTATTTTAAGGAAAGTTGAACAAAAAACATGATTTCAATTGAAAATAGATAATTCTTCTAATATTCCTCCTGTAATATTTTTTTAAATAATTTTTTTTTACCTAAAGTGACCATTATGCCTGTAAGTCGTGCTGCCTTAGGATTGCAGTTTACGTTAAGTCTCATTTGATGATCAATATGTGTCTCCTGATAAACAGCTCCTAACTGATGTTGAGGTAAAAATTGGTCTTCCAATCGAATCACCTATAAAAAAATTAAAAATAAAAACAAATATTAAAAATAGATTAGAAACAGTTCCTAATGTTCATTTGACATCTTAAACATCGTAAAGGGTTATAAATAGTAAATAGTTTTAAAACTACGTTAAAAATATAATAGCGACGAAATTATGAATTCCTTTAATATTCATAATCTAGAAATATTTATTACCCATGGCATTCGAGGACAATGCATATTATTTTTAATCCCAACGATCTCTTCGTTTGAAGACATTATTTATCAAGTCCAATTATTCAGATCAAGAAACTAAAGTTTCATATTACAAATTAATAAACAGTTCTGATTAATTTTAAAGACTTTATTTTTATTTCGACTCGTCACTAAAAATTTTGACTTAAATATTTTTGCATATTTTTCTATCAATATTTTTTTTCAAGCGTGAAGTTAGTTCCAAATCGAAAGTTAATTTGAAAGAAATTTAAAAGTTAATGTTGAAGGTGAAATAAAACGAGTATTAAAGACTCCAATTCGAATTTAATTTATTTTTACTTCACGTAACGCTTTACAATCTTTATAGTTTCTTCATGTGCAGTAATATTGTATAATCTAGAGTATAATATAATACTGCATCTAAAGTAGACGAAACAGCATCAACAGTGAGCCTTGGTCGCAATTAAATAAGAAGAATAATTATAATACACACTGTAAAACAGTGGGCTGCTGATCACATTTTACTTCAACTACCCGCAACTTTTTCTTCTTCTACACCAGACCAGCCGGTGTAAATTCAATCAACAGTCCTGCAAAACAAAAAAAAAACAATGAGACAACTGGAAATTAAAATTAATTCTGCTAAATGTAGAAATTGAAATTATATATTAAAATTCTACACACAATTTTCGTTCATCATATAAAAGCGATAATTTTCATTATAGTAACAAAGGATTTTCGTAACTTTACTTGAAAAACGAACAAGTAGAAAATCGATCCAATCACATACATCTTCTAAAAATCTTGATGACGATTATTTCCAAAAGAATTTTCAATTCACATGATTTTCACATGAAAAGTTTAACTTTCATCAAATACTGAAAACTTGGCCATCTTTCAGGAATTAGTAAATCTTCATTTTCTCAAAAAATTTTTTTTAAATTGAAATCTTTAGTTTTTATAAACGGTAAAAGTTAGAAGAAACTCTCATTGGAGTCTGTTTCGCTTATAATGGAACAAGGTCTCTCTGACAATAAGTCACTTAAATTTTCTTCTACGTACAGGATGCGAAGAGTGTTCGTGAAGCCAGAGCCTTGTCTCCATCCAGTAATTGCCACAACGGAATTTCCGGTGGCAATGAATCCACGACTCTTTCCGAAATTGAGACCGAACTGGACACGAGCATCCACGTCTTTCATCCAATCGGCAACGGGAGCATCTATAAGAAAGCATTAAATTAATATATTTCCATTTTGAAAAAATTAAACTAGAAATATTTTCTCGTGAAAAAAAAAATTTACATACTTTCGTAGTAAAGGGGCAAGATTCCACGATAGAGATGTGCCTGTCGAGCGACTTGCGCGCACCTAGTGACTGCAATTATGGGACAACGGGGTCTATATTTGGAAATGAGATGTGCAGATCGACCAGAGGTTGTAATGACAATGATCGCACTGGCGAGACATTTATCAGCTGCCTCAACGGCAGCAATTGCTGCAGAATGTGTAGCATCAATAGGCGGAACAGTCTTCTTCGTAAGGTCAGTGAAGAGCTGATGCTGCCAGATTGCAGCCTCTGCTTCCTTACAGATATTGGCCATGGTGCGAACACACTCCAAAGGATATTCCCCTTTTGCGGTCTCTCCTAAAATTCAAAAATACATTTAATATTTTCCTTTGCAATTTTCACTTCAGTCATAACCTGACAAATCAACTAACCTGAAAGCATAACACAATCAGCACCATCCAAAATAGCATTAGCAACATCAGAGCTTTCAGCCCTGGTGGCTCTTGGTTTCTTAACCATGGATTCAAGCATCTGTGTGGCACAGATCACAGGCTTTCCAACTTTGTTGCACCTGCTGATCATACACTTCTGGGCAAGAAAGACCTTCTCAGGAGGAATTTCAATTCCAAGGTCACCACGAGCAACCATAATACCGTCAGAGGCTTCGATGATTTCGTCGAGATTCGTCATTCCTTGTTGGTTCTCAATTTTAGAGATGATCTTGATGTTCTTTCCCTTCTCGCCAAGAATGGCGCGGATTTCTGTCAGAGCTGCAGCATTGCGGATGAAGGAGGCAAAGATCATGTCTACTTCTTGCTCCACGCCGAAGACTAAATCTGCCTTGTCCTTTTCAGAAACCGCTGGCAAGTCTACTGGAACTCCAGGAAGATTCACACCCTTGCGGGAACCAAGAGATCCACCATTCTCTACAGTTGTGGTGACTTCGGTGTCGCCTAAAAAAATTAAATAGAATGTTTAAACTCTACATCTGCACTCCATTAGATACTTTCTTATTATTATTTAAATTATACTCACTGACTTCGGTGACGATCAACGAAATCAAACCATCATCAACAAAGACACGGTTTCCTGGTTTCAGAACTTTGGAGATATTCACGTAGTCGACGAAGACGATCTGATTGTTTCCTTTCTCAGAAAATGCTTTGTCTGTTGAGAGTTTGAAGGTCTGTCCTTTAACCAATTCAACTTCAGCGCTGCCACCCTGTATAAAAAGTATGTTTTAGTAAATAATCAAATCAACAAATTTCGTTCATCTAAACCTGAACACATTTACTTACACCTTCCAAAAGGCCTGTGCGGATTTCTGGTCCTTTTGTGTCCAGGGCGATAGCAACAGGCACGCAAAGGCCTTTCTTCGCTGAGAGATTCTTCTGTGCTGCTCTAACATTTGCTATTGTCTCTCCATGATATTCATGAGATCCATGAGAGAAGTTCATTCGAGCAATGTTCATTCCAGTCTCGATCATCTGTTCCAATTTCTCAACTGATCTTGAGACTGGACCAATTGTGCAGATAATTCCAGACAATCGAACGAATGATGTCTCGGTATTTATATCAAGGGCACACATGTGGTCTAGATGAGATTGGGCAATTTGTCCCGTGGCAACAGGTTTTCCAGCCATCTGCGACCAATAAAAATTATTTAATTAATTGAAAATTCCTTTGTGAAAAAGTCAGGAAAAAAGAGGATCAAGAAAATGCAATACCTGAGAAGAATACATAATACAAATCTTATAAAATATTCTACAAACATATTCTACACAAGTTTTGATCCCACACACATTGTAAATTGTATAGCAACTTATAAGAAAATTAAGCAAAACACGTCATTTTTTTATTTAAAAAATGTACTTTTAAATAAATTAGCTCATGACACTTGATAGCTAATAGAAAAATAAAAAACGACTCACAAAATAGTAACTAAAATGCATAATTTTTGAAAATTCTGGTAATCTGTTTTTATTACACACATGCACGATTATAAGACCATGCGAATTAAATAAAGTTAAATAAATTCAACATGAACTTGACTTTATTGGAAAGGTATTTGGCAGTGATGAAAAGGACAATGCCATTTGAATTTCGACCTGTGATTATAAAAGTCGTGCTACAATCAAGCAACCTTGCCATTAGTTACAAAATAAGCAGTGGAGACTAGGTCAGAGTCAGCATCATCGAATTAATTATGATAAGGGCAGTTTTATCTTATTTCATAATAATGACCAGGAAACATTGTACAAAATTGTATTTACACTCTCGATCTTATGTAAGGAAACTTGGTTTGTTATGTTTGATGAGGAAACTGGAAACAGTAATAAAAGTTTTTAATCAAAATAAAATTATAAAGTAAGATTAAATTGTCTTTTCCTCTATCTTGTAAAGAAGAAAGAAATATTTGATAAGATTTTTTCCCCGTGTATTTAAAATCGAAAATAGAAACAAAAATTGTAATATTTAATAAGAATAATCAATATCTTATGATATACAAGTTCAAACACGTCACAGAAATATGTGCAAAACGGAAATATATTTTATTTGAATTTTTTACAGTTCTGAGGTCAGAATTTTGGACTTGAAGTTTTAATTTTTTTAAAATCGTCTTTTTCTAAACCTAAATGTGTAATATTAATTTAAGTCAATAATGTCAATTGGTTACTATGGTATTGATCGGCCTAGCCAGTCAGAGTTGCATGGGTTCAGGCTTATGCAAGTGTTACAAATATTGTAGACAACAAATCATATTTTTCTCCTTTTGTAGAAAGAATTATTGCCATTCTTATTAACAATTAATTATTATTAACAGTTACAATTCACAAGAAAAGTTTTTTATTCCTTTTCTTGATAAAATCAACCACATGAAGATAAGAATAGCCATTAAATGACTCTCATGAACCATTTTAAGCTTCATATCTTGCAGCAAATTCGATAATATCATTTTTATTTACATTTCAGGAAACGGAACTTTTCCAGAAAATTTTCCTATAAGGTTGTCATATAAGATAACTCAAATTTAATCTGAAATTGACATCCTTTGCTATTACATTTGCAAAGACTATCTTGTATTTAAAAATAGCTGGAGCTATAGATTCACTAATGTATAAAACTACACCAGAATCTAAGAATAGAGTAAATTTGTGTTTCTGAAAAACGCAAATATTAGAACTAAAATATTATTTACATAAACAAAATATATCAACTTAGTAAGAAACATTGTTAATTATAATAAAAACATTAAATATTTTTATATAATAACATTCAAAGAAGAGAAAAAAACTTAATATCTTATTTAAAAAATAAAGAAGATATCCATATAATATTCATAATTTATAATAAATAATAAAAACTACATTATACAAATATAATTATTTCCTAGATACCTATTAAAGGAAATTTTCAAGCATTAGCATACATAGAAAGAAAATAGATTGGAATGTATTATATGCATTTTTGAAAATTTCTGAAATTTTTAACTGCAACTTTTTATCTCATTTTGAATAGAAAATCTTTTAAACACGCTTATCTAAATTTGAAAAGTTTCCTTTATGATTTGTAACTTTAAAATTAAATTTAAGCTTCTTATTTTAATCTGCAACAGAAATATTATTAAATTTAAAAATAAATGAGGGAAAGCTGTCTAAATTAATAAAATATTTGAATGGATGAATTGATTGCAGTAGGAGAAAATAGTCTCGTATAATAGGCAGATGTGGAGGTTTTGATAGATTTTTTTTAAGTCGAAGTAATAAAAAGTAGGAAACAAGAAAAGCGTTAAACATCAAATAAAAAAAGTCAAGTCTCTACAGGTTTTCGATACCTTGTCGTCGCTGGTTATCCACACCATTTTGGTAGGCTGTGTAAATAAAGGAGAAACAGGAATTAGTGACCCGTCATTTTTTCTTAAAGTTTGAGCAATTTTCACATGCGCGAGTGGACCATTTAAATTGATATTTTTTCGCAAAAGCGAAAATGGAAGTCGTAAAGTAGAAACCACTAAAGTCGGACGCATCAGACGCTGGCGAGTCCGGTTAAAACTAGCGTCGCGACGCCCTTTCTATTCTTTTTACTTTCGATCCCAAAATAACACAGGTCATCGGACATTTTAAAGTTCAAGCTCAAAAAATATTCAAAGAAATTCGCAATTAATTTGCAAAATCCTTGAAGAAGTTTAAATACTTTTATTACTTGGTGTAGAAAAATCTTCTTTTAAATTATAAAATTTTATATTCGCTCCCGATTAAAGAGTGTAATTATTTGTAATTTATTTTCTCCAGTTTTTGCCATTTTTTTCAGTTTACTCTTGTAAGATTTTTACTTGTGACAGGAAGTTATGAAGCTACAGCTTTACTAAATTCTAATCGATATTCATTTTTTTTCTCCTAAGCTGAAATACTTATTTAGAATTCAAATAATTAGAAGCAGAACTTTATATCAGAGGTGATAATTGATAAAGAATATAAAAAGTTTCAAGATAATTTAGTATTTTTGTATTCCAAATTGAGATTAATTGAAATTAAAAAAAGGATATATATTTTTAGTAGGCATTAATTAATTGTTTTCAGTTTTCGTGTATTAGTATAATTGAAAAATCTGATTAAAAAATAATTTTCATAAATAATAACCGTTTGTTCAATTTGTTACTAAATATACATTCATTATTAACATATTTTAATTTAAAAACATTGAATTATTTTACATTTTTGCTATTTTACGACAAATTTCGAAAAATCAATACTACCTGGGATATTTTAGGATTTTAAATGTAAGCCAATCACATCTGATTAAGCCGTTAGCTTTGCACACGCGCATTACTTAAACACGTGGTGAATGAGTGTTTTACCGAAAGCTAGAACGAAAATTCACGTGTTAATTACCAAAAGAAAAAAAGAAAAAAAATGATATCTGAGAAGACATGGTCTTTATTCATGCACATCTACCAAATCTGAAATTAAACTTCACAACGTCTTAGGGAACCAAATTTATATTTAAAAGAATCGTCATGTATCACATTATGATCACGTGTACACATAATGCCACTTTATACTACTCGGCATTTTTCATGTTGGCATATCAAATATTCAATGCCCTTTCATGGTTTCATCAATATCTTTGCTTCGTCGAAAAATTCACTACAAAATCAAAAATCGAACATCAAAATCTTCAAAATACACCAAGCTATTTTACTGGTATATAAAATATAAACAAAAGCGTATGCATTTAAGTTCAATTAATCCTCCCATATGAATTTTTGTTTCTTTCCATTAGAAAAATTCTTCTAATTTCATTTAAATCCGACGAATAGGTTCAGAATGTCCCTTAAAAAATCCTTCATTTGATTTCCTGCAGGAAAGAACACTTTTCAAAAAAAGCCCTTGACTGCACATTCAATTGTTTATATACTCGCCTTGAAGATACGAATTACTGTTAATTACTGTAAATTGAGGGTATTCACCTTAAACAACGGAACTTTTGACCACTTTTGACAACTAAATTATCGAAGCTGCAAAAAAATGGTGACCTTGAGATGCTACCGTGTATCACAGACAATGCAGTGTAAATGTAGAGATTCAAGGCCTGGCATGCGCAAGGATTACACAACCGAATGTATGATATGCCGATGCGACGAGCATGTGTCAAATTTGAAGACGCTTTTTGGTATTTTAAGAATCTTCATTAACATATGATTTATAAAACCACTGTTTATCGAGTACACTGCATAAAGAGACTGCAAAGTACCGGAAAAAGTACAATGGCCGAATTGATCGGCATTTTGAGGTAGCAATTGAAATTCATTTTTTGTGAGATGCTGCTTGAAGTAAGAAAAATTGAGATATTAGAAATGGTTTTGTAGTTACCTTGGCTTTCAGTTGTCAGTAGACACAAAAGTTAATGATAAGTTTGAAGGCTGTTAACAAGCTTGCGTCTTGTGACGAACTGAGTGTGAATGTGAATTGACGTTTGAGGACGAAAAGGTCACCAACACACGGTTACTGTTAACCTTACATACATGAATGAATAAATATGGGAGGGGGGAAGGGACCTCCCATCGATAACCTCGAAAAAATCGCGATTTTGCTCTTCGATATTGCAATTTTTGCGTGCGTAATTTGAAACTATTTCAATTAATTATCTATCTAACATTGATTAATTTATAGAAAATAATTGTTTTTAATTGCAATCTATGAAAAAAGTCCCTATTTTTTAGAATATATTGAAAATAATCTTGAAAATACACATCGAGTTTTTTTGCGATTCATTCGATTGGATTGGTATGCCTGATGGCGGGAAAGATTTTGAGGGGGAAAGATTTTGAATTTTGAATGTTAAGTTTAGATGACTAATGCTATTTTAAATCATTCACAAAAAGGTTGTGAATAAATTAACACTAAAAAATATTATTCTTCAATTAAAGTAAAGGAAATTGTGATCAATTTAACTTAATTAATAATTGATCTAAATTATTATACATATTTGAAATGTCAAAAACACCTTCAGGCATGAGTTCGTTTCACCTAAAGTATAGAATTTTTATATATCCGAAAAATAACTTATAGAAGTCATTTGAGCGCCATCTCAATGAGAAAAGTAGTTTTTAATAAGATATCTACTTTTCCTGTCCATGATAATTTATAATGTATGAATTTCAAAGTCTAAGGCTATCGAAATTCATTAAGTGAAAATGAAACAGACAAAATTTTCAAAAGCGCTACAAAATTATAAACGATTCATTATTAATTTTTAAAGACATGTTGAATAAAAACTAAATGTATTGTATTTAATTTAAAATCAAAATTTGATATTTATTGAGTTTTAATAATGATTTCGAGGATTAGATTAAAATGTAACAAAAATCTGGTTTCAACTACTTATTTCTAAAAAAAATAATCTCAAGTTCAGAGTTCAAATGATTTTTTCATTGATAAAGCTTCGCGGGGGATATTAAATGCTTCACAATAGATCAGTAACGTAATTACAATTAATATTTTGTTGGAGCAAAGTTCTAATCTAAGAATTTGATTTCTTCACTTTACTTAACAAATATTAAAATTGGAATTTTTTCCCTCTGTAGAATGAGTCAATTTTTAACTTGAATTATGCGCACAGAGCAAGAAAATATCGAATTCAAATATTTTAAAAATAAAATGTCAATATTCAATTTTCAAATTAATTTTGAATTCCTCGTTTTGTCCAAAAAGTATCGAAATTAGATATTTTTTCGCTCTGTGCGCAGTTTTATATTTAAAAAAAGATTAGTGCTACAAAGCGAAAACATATTTATCTATAATTTTCGTTGAGTAAAACGGAGAATTGAATCTTGAGCTTAACACTTGGGTCCAACGCCCTTAAGTACTGCTTTTGTATGTGAATTTTTTAATTTATTAATATTAATATCTGTGGCGCTAGTTAGTACGCTCCTGAAATTCTTGGGTCAGTTCAGGTTCATTTGAAGAAGGTAGGTGGGGACATTCCGCTTCTGGTTATACATCAAGAATTTAGAACCAGTTCCAGTTGTCAGTTTGGAGTTTGCGAGTTTCAGTTTCAGCAAGTTTCAGCTTCAGGCAGGTCATAAGTTGCTAGAGAGTGAAATTCATCTAAAAGAAAAAGAATTTTCTTTGCAGGTATTAATAATTATATCATTATGTAAATATTCCTGGTTAAGACAAATGTAAATAAATAAAAGTATGTAAACTAAAATGCATGAAATAAGAATTGATAAATTGGCGTTTGGACATGTATATATTTATATATCCCTAACTTTAACTGCAGATAATTAGAGAAAATTATATTAAATAATTTTAGACGCTATTCACGGTCTTCATGTGTAAGAAATTATTGTTTATTGACCTTACGTTTTTGAAAAAGAAATGCTTACAATGTAAGTTGCTCTAAAATTAAATAAATTGATAATTCTTTGCATTGAGGAATTTGCTTACAGGACATTTTCAAAATGTTAATTTAATTTTAATTCAGTTTTTATTTTTGCGAACAATGTTTTCATCATCTGAATGTATTTTTATCATTTACTTATCTATTTTTAGCATATCTATGAAAAGAAAAGCAAATAATGATAAGTAAATACACGTCATAAATCCACGTATTGTTTCCAGATACAACCGATCATGTCTTCGAAAAACGCAGGAAAAGTTATTAACTTTGGCGCTGGTCCAGGAAAACTTCCCGAAGAGGTATTAAAAAACTTTATAATTTACTTTAAACATTGATATATTTTTTATTATTTTTTTATTTTTCTCCAAGCTAACTTTTTAGACATGTGAAGTAGAAGAATAAAAATTGATAAAGCTGATAACTAAAATTCTATAATCAGTATAGTGAAAAATTTATTTTTAATGTTATCAGTTTTATCTATTTTTCTTCAGGTGTTAAATTATTGTTGTGATGAAGATTGTAATCACATCTAGTAATTGCTTTTACGTACTGATAAGTGTTTGGAAATCTCGCGTGATTAAGATAAAATTTACAAGAGACTGTCAGAAAGTAGTGTAATTTATCCAATCGAAAGTTGTTAGAAAAAAAAAAGGAAAAGCAACGTTACCGGTTTAGAAATTTAAGTTAGCCGATTGTAGGTCAAATGCGTTCATTGAACGCTCATAGAATGTATTATTTAAAATGCTAAACAATAATTATAATTTTTTTTTAGGTTCTCCAAGATGTTCAAAAAGAACTACATTCGCATGGGGACACGAACGTCAGTATTTTGGAACTGAGTCATCGTTCAGCCGATTTTCTAAAAATTGTAAACGATGCTCAGGCTACCTTGAGAGAAATACTGTAAGTTTGTATTTTGCATAAAATTTGCTTAATTTACTATTGATTATTTTCAACTATTATTAAAATAATGATAAATTATTATGGCTATTCTGAAAAATAATAAATCCTGAATTGTTTTCAGAAACGTCCCAGCCAATTATAAAATTTTATTTATGCAAGGTGGTGGAACAGGCATGTTTGCAGCAATCCCACTTAACTTGATTAAAAAAACTGGCACTGCAGATTACATTGTCACTGGTAAGAAATTGAATTGATACATTATAGTAGACGTTATTTTATTTTAAATTAATATTAAAAGATTCTTATTTTTTTAATAGGCTCGTGGTCAGCAAAAGCAGCAAAGGAAGCAGCGCAATTTGGTAAAGTAAATTTAGTTTTACCAAAGACAAGCAAATATACAGAAATTCCTGATCCGTCAACGTGGAATCTTGACCCTAATGCATCCTACGTTTATTACTGTGCTAATGAAACAGTACATGGTTGGTATTTTTTTATTGAAATACTATTATAATTATTTTTATTTTATTTTTCTAAACCTATCATCTTTATTGTATTTTTAATTAAATTATTTTTAACTATAGGTGTTGAGTTCGATTTCATTCCCGACACAAAAGGTGTTCCCTTGGTGGCTGATATGTCATCAAATATTTTAACGAAACCTCTGGACATAGCGAAGGTAAATAGATTTAATATTCGAAAGAATTGCTATTCATTATAAAGAGTTAAAATTCTACTTTCGGTAATTTGTACACCCTTTAGTTATAAAAAATTCATTTCAGTTTGGAGTAATCTTTGCTGGTGCACAAAAAAATTTTGGCCCGTCTGGTGTGACACTGGTAATTGTACGGGAAGATCTTTTAGGCCAAGCAATGCCAGTTTGTCCATCAGTATTTGACTTTAAAATTACTGCGGACAACAATTCTATTTATAATACACCTCCGACATTCCAGTGAGTTTATCAGAAATATACAAGCATTTTCTTTTCTTTTTGTTTTAATTTAGAGGTATTTGTTTATTTTTTAAGGTATTATTATTATTTAGAGGTAATCTTAATCATCTAAAATTCAAATTTTCAGAATTTACTTTATTGGACGAGTGTTTGAATGGATTAAGAGCAATGGAGGAGTCGCGGAAATGCAAAAGAGGTCGCTAGCAAAAAGTAAAACAATATACGACGTAATTGATCAATCCGAAGGATTTTATATATGCCCTCTGAAAAAAGATTGCAGAAGCAAAATGAATGTTCCCTTTAGAATATCGAACAACGAAGAACTCGAAAAAGAGTTCCTCGCTGGAGCAAGTGAACGAGGAATGCTCCAATTAAAAGGACACAGGTTTGTTTAATTCCAATTATAATCTATTATATCTTATGGATAAAATTTTTAATGCTTTTAAAGGAGAATTATAGTAACTATTTAAACTATTATCTATTTAAAATTTTGTCTAGATGTTTTCCTCAATTTATAAAAATTATTCCTATCATCGAAATTTGAAAATATTAGAATATTTTATTTTTCAGATCTGTAGGTGGAATACGTGCATCGTTATATAATGCAGTAACCCTAGAAGAAGCTGAAAGTTTAGCTTCCTTTATGAAGTTGTTTCAGCAATCAAAGAGATAGTTAATTTCTTCAACCAAAAAAAGAGAAACTTTTATTCTAATGTTTGTGAAAATAAAATCTCTTTAGGAATAAATTTTGTATACGTAATTGTTTTTGATACTGTTAATTGAAATCGAAATTTATTGTAAATAATAAATAAATCTTTCGTTATTATTATTAAGTATTTCCTCTCTTTTGTATAAAACCTTTAGTTTTTAAAATAATGGCAAATAATTTAAACTTAACGTAGGTGTAGGACTCGTAGGTGTAGAACTCCTTTTAAATAAAAATAAGTTTTGGTATTAAAAGATTGTTTTAAAATGATACCTGAAATATTCTTCTAAAACTTTTTCATGATGTTTTTGATCTTTTTCGAACGATGATTGTAAAAATGAGTTATACATTTTAGAAAATCTATCACTTAATGTTTTCGGTGAATCATCCTCACATTCATTATTTCCTTCGTTTTTCAATCTCGGATTTGCAGTTTCCATCGAGGTTTCCGTAGAATTTTTTTTAATTATATTATTTTCTGCTAGCATTGTACAAATTCAAAACCCTGTTTTTGGACAAGAACAAGTTTTTGCTTCTTGCGATTGCTCGGCAAAAGTGATATCTAATAATCTCTCCAAATTTTGATTCGTTCCTCGACATCCATCTATTACAGCTTTAGCCCACTGAAATTTAAAAAAAGAATTAATTACTTTAATCATTAATATTATCGACATATTTAGTTTATTATTCCTTTAAAAGACTAATTTTTTTCTTCAAATACCTTGAAATATTCTCTAACTCTTTGAGCTGTCCACCCAACAGGTGTTTCTTTTCTCAAATCTCGCAAATTATAAAGCTTGTCTGCTAATTTAACTAATTTTGCTCGGTGACTACTACCAGGTGCATGCTTTATCTGTAAAGATTTTCTTTCATCTTTAGGTAAATTCTTATCGTCTGTGACTTCATCCACTACTTTGCGAACTTCTTTTCCAAATTCTTGTTCTATCTCGTCGAAAGTCGTATCTGTATCTTCGACTGTATCGTGTAGCAAAGCTGCTAAAATTACTACTGGATCATACACTTTGCCTTCTTCAATCAGAATATTTGCCACCCCTAAAAATAAATTGAAGTAAATTTATAACATCGAAAGAGATAGAAAAATAATATAATTATTACCTATAGGATGATTTATGTAAGGAGTTTGCTCTTGATTTTTTCTCCTTTGTTTGCTGTGCTTTAAAGCTGCAAAATTGGCACATCTTATCACCATCGAAAGAAGTTCTTCTTTAGTAAGCTCATTTGTACATATTTTACAATTTGACAGATCCGTACTTGTAACATTTATATCTTTTTCCAAAGATATATTTTCTTGATCGGTGGATTTTTTATCTGAATACATTTTTAAAAACTCGCTCTTTTCTACTGGAAACTCCATGGATCAAATCTGATATAATAAGTTACAAATAAAATTGTATAAATAAATAAATTACTGTTTCTAAATACATATGCGAAATATATATTTCTGTAGGTTATCTTTGATTTATGGAGTACAATAAAAACGTCAAAATGTTATTAAAAATAGGGTTTTTCGTTAAATAAAAAAAAGAGATAAATACGACGTGTTTCAGGAAGAATTAAAGTCCTTACCTTGAAAAACAGGAATATATTTGAGCAATATAAATATTTGTTTACATATATGTTCCCTCTTCCATCACCATCGTCTATACAGCATGGCGAGGAGGAGGTATCCTTCTCAACTCTCTCCTGATTGGTTGTTTTTGGCGCGAAATTCAAATTTATATATTTGTATTAGGAGCAACGAATACCTCCTCGCGCGTCATGTGCTCCTGGTATGATCGCCTGGTATTTGCATTACAGAGCAGCCATTGGATAGTCGAATTGCTGAGAATAAAGCCGAATACATTGCTCCTGGTATCAGGCGAACATAACCAGCGAGGAGGTAACTCTCACCTGATTGGTTGTCTTTGGCGCGAAATTCAAATTTATATTTTTGTATTAGGAGCAACGAATACCTCCTCGCGCGTCATATGCTCCTGGTATGATCGCCTGGTATTTGCATTACAGACCAGCCATTGGCTGGCCGAACTGCGAGAGTAAAGTCGAATACATTGCTCCTGGTATCAGGAGTACATAACCAGCGAGGAGGTAACTCTCGCCTGATTGGTTGTCTTTGGCGCGAAATTCAAATTTATATATTTGTATTAGGAGCAACGAATACCTCCTCGCACGTCATGTGCTCCTGGTATGATCGCCTGGTATTTGCATTACAGACCAGCCATCAAATAAAGATCGGAGTGGAAGTTCAGTGTATTGTATGATCTATGCAATTTTCCCCAAGCATGACAATATAACCTCTAAATTGAACTTTTGTTTTGACAGTTTCGACAGTTTTATTTTATATATACTCGAATTATAATAGAAAGTTGAGTGATATTTATAGTTTTATTAAACTTTATATAGAGATAACACTTTCATAATGTCCGGAAAAAAAAAATTGTCGCAGCAGGAGCTGCGAAAAGTGATGAATAACATCAAAGAAAAGAAAGGAAAGAAGAAAATAGAGTCACCATTGGCAAAATATCCTTTTATTTATTAAATTTAATAATAATAAGCTAATTACATTTTTTATACTCACAATATAACCTTTATTCGCTAAATGAAACACAAAACTGGTAAACTTTGTTTGCATTTTCTATTCTCAACGAGGGGTTGATTCCAATCGGTTGCAGATTAAAAAATTTATCCATACATTATAAAATCCTTAACTCTTTGAACACGTATAACTCTCTAGGTCTACTTACTTGCGTTATCTGCAAGTGTATCATTAGAGACGAAGTAATTTGGCCCACACATATCAATTCGAGGATTCATAAGCAAAATATAGAACTAGCAAAACAAGAGCTACAACAAACAAAAGTCAAAAACCAACAAAAGAGGCCAGCTTCTCCACTGCGGGACTCAGAGCCAGTTCCAAAAGTGAGGGGCATTTTAAAAAATTCTAAGTCATCCGTAGCACCTCCACCAAAAATGCAATCAGGATTGCCGAATGATTTTTATGATAAACCGTCTACTTCAATCACAAAAAACGATGTAAAGAATAGTGTAGTAAATGGTAAAGTTAGTTTTTCTCCAATGCCTTCCATCAATAAAGAATTATCAAGAAATGATAAAGGAGAGGAAGAAAGAGAAGAAAATAAACTCCAAGAGGGAAAAGAAAAGCAAACTTTGCTTCCGGAAGGATTTTGTGATGATCCGTTTCTTGATGCTAAGGTATTAATTAATTCTTCAATTCATTGAGAATTAAAAGCTATGAATTTTAATTTTAAAAACTATTTTTTGTTCTACATACAATTTGATGTTTCAGATTCGCAATGTTGAGTATAAAAATCCAGAAGACGAGGAGTATGAAAGGTTTATGAAGGAGATCAAAGCGGAAGAAGCTCAGGCCAATCAAATCATGGTCGATGAACAACTTGAGGCGGGTGCAAAACGGAAAGAGGAAATTATAGAGGAACAGATAGAAAAATACTTGATATTGAAGGAGATGGAAACGTTGAAAGATGGAAAGAAAACTAATATAGAAAGGATAGAGCAGGTAATAGAAGAATCTACATCTAGTGATGACGAGGACATTGAAAAAAATTTCCTTTGGCGAGAAAAAACCATTTAATAATCTTTTTCTAAAATAACTTGTACAAATGGAAATAGTCTTAAATTTCGATAATTATTCTACAAAAACAGTTACAAGTCTGTTAACTGCTCTGTCGTAACTATCAACTTCTGTTCTCACACAAATGTCCAATCGGGAGAAACCTCTTCCTTTTAAATTTAAACCACGGTCTCTCACCTGAAATTTATGAAATAATTATTTTATTTTAATTAAAAAAATATTTTGGAAATAGAAATAAAACTCACTAGAAGGGGAATTCTTCTTCCAAAGTGCCGGTTTAATTCTGGCACACATATTTGTGAACCATATGGTATATTAATTCTCTCATCCATAGCCACTGTTACATATTCTGCTCGTCCATCGATATAGTCCTGATAAAAATTATTTTTTTATTTAATTATAGTTAACTATCGAAATCGGATGTAACGTAATTTTTAAAAAATTTATGAAAAGAATAATTCCAAAAAAGAGCCTATGTAAATATAATAATAAGTAGACTTATAATACATACCTGAAGCGTTCTTAATTTTTTTCCTCGAGCGTCCAAATAATCGAATTCATTATCACTTTCATAATCCGGATAATAAGCAGTTAGTGTCACGTTAAAATGTGGTTGTCCAGAACATGAGAAACTCTTTCGTTTTTGAGAAGATTCTACAATAAAATTAAAGATAAATAATACCTATTTTTTACCTTCATTTCAAGATAATTTGAAATTATGTAAGATTGATTGATTGAACATACCAGTTGCTGAAACGGTGCTGAACAAAGCAATTACTAAAGTAATTTTAATCATTTTTGACAATTCGCGGAATTGAATGTACGATAAATTTTGGAAGAACCCAGGGCAATTAAAATCGTGACTGTGTTATAAATTAGCATATTTTAATATATGTTGGAAGTTACGAAATACTCTTTTATGCTGAGGAGTGAACTTTAATTTAGATTATTTAATGTCAGCAAATTGTAACTTAAATGTACATATGAAAAATATATAGAACTCTTATAGTAATTTATTTTTTCGCTTGAAGTCTTGGATTTTTATTTTAGCGACCGGGTAAATTTTTGCAAGTCAGAAAATTCCCAACTATAATGGAAATTAAATGGAATTAAATAGATGATAGGAGCAATAGAAAAAGATACCTCCAGTGTATTACGATTTTATTAAAATGAATTCGAAGAGTTATAATTTATTAAGTATGAAGTACATAATAGATAAAGATTCAATCCGAATTCTCGTGTAAGCTGTATAGTATATGAAAAATGAAAAGTATTATATTATAAAGGCTAGAAGGTAAGGCTAAGCCGCCACTAGTATATAATATAATATTATATAATTTAATATTTATCTGATATTCATACGTATTGTTAATACGTGATGGATATCGATCAACGAATAATAATTATCTTAAGGTACGAAGCTAAATCGGCAATAATTATTATTACATTCGAAGTAATTCTTTTCCTTATAAAATATCAAGTCTAGAAAAAGGTCTTGCGTACTACCCGCACCTTTTTCCACTTTCTAATATATAGGTTTCGCATTCCTTGAAATTCGTGCCTAAGTCACTTTAATACTCCTTTTTAATCCACTACCTTGACTAGAATGAACTCGAGGCTACTTGTACTGAAGAGTGATAGTGAGTAGATACAATGAAAGTGAGAAACGATTTTTCAAAATTTTATGGAAAAATCGAAACTTTTCTTATAAACCTAAAGATTTTATTTTAAATCCTCAAAGATTTCTTCTAAACCTAAAGGTCTAGAAAGTAAATCTAAAGCAGATGTTTGAAGTCAATTAAGCTTTACTCTCTTATCACACTGCTGGCTAAGAAATATTACATAATATCGAAATTCGAAATGCGATTCGCGAAAATTTTAAATCGACTGTCGTGATAGCTTTCGCTTTCGATGTGTCATTACTAAATACAGTAAAAAGTGGAAAGGTTGCATACAAACGCGAATTGTGCGACTGTATTATCATATAATCTATAAATAGGTATAACGAGCTAAAAATCTCAAGTAGAGGATTATTTAAATTATTTTAATGCTAGGCTTAGCATAATTTATTGGTTTCTCATTTTTATATTAATCTTTCAACTGATATATTATCTCTTATATGTACAATTTGTTGTACTCATTGAATCTTGTCAATTTATCGTCCAAAGTGAGGACTTGATTTTTAGTTTGCTTATTCTCTAATTCATTATGCTATTTCATATAATATATATGTCACTGTGATATTCAATCTTTCGATTTCTGACCCTTGAATTATAACGTATAGGTTTTATTTAAAAAATAGGTCAATATCGCAAACCATTGAAAGAGAATACAATTATACAATCATAATTCAATGATAAGATTGTCTATTTGCGATTTTTCTCATTTGTTAAGTATGCGTACGATCCAAATTGTCAAAACAATGATTGCCATATTTCGCATCGACTATTTCATACAGAATTCTCATTTTCAGGTCGCAGTCGTCCAAATACTTCCCCATAAATGGAACAACCACTACCCGTTATTGATCATACTTTTTGTTTATCGTCGACTGAATTCTTATTTAGAAAAGTGTTTTGAAAAGCTTCGTTTTTGGCACTCGGCAAAATTACACATCTTCCAATTAAAAATAAGCATTGGATTTTTTTGACCTGTAAAAAAAGGATTGCCTGGTCAGAATTGAGTCCAAAATACGAAAATTTGAGTCCACTATCCAGTAACATATGTCGTTTCCTTAAGAGTACTAAATTGAACTAATACTGGTTTGAATACCATATATGCTTCCAATAATCTGGATTAATCGCAGAGACAAATAAGCACCTAATCCTGAAACAGAAACCTTCCCCTAATTTCCTTTCAGGGTTAGATAAGATCCTTCTGGAAACCTAAATGTCGGAAAATTCTGTGGATTTTCCGACTTATAACTGATTCAAATCCTAAGTAAATTTACGAATTAAATAAAGCTAAGAGGTAATTCATTATACTCTATTAATTATGCTCTTCTCTCTTTTTTGACCTACTTAGGAATGAGTGCTTTGATTTCAGAGAGGCAATTCAGGTGCAGGGTGAGATTTTTCGATTGACCCAAGCAAGTCTGGGTGAGATCAGCTTTAAAATAATCTCGATAACAATTATTTTAATAATAGTCATATGATAATAAAAATATGATTATAATCATAATAAGTGAATAACAACAAAAGTAATCACAGAGTAGCATAGTCCCTAGACGATAGACTAGAATAACATATTTGGTAATTTTGCAGCAGTGACAAGCCTCCTTTTTATAATATATAATATAATTTTAATAGTTAATACAATAACAATTTCCAGTGTCTTTTGTAATTGGTTATATTTATTCTAGGTATGCTCAACAGCGTGTAGGCACCGGATTGCAATTAAAAATTATTATTTTAAAATAAATGATAAAATTAATTACATAATTACAATTTTTTAATAATTAACTAATTATATATATCATACAATGAAATCGAATTGCTAGATTTTGTACTACTGTGTTCAATTGTTCAAATTGCCCTCAACTGGTTCCAAATTGGTCTTGGTATAATCTTTTTTTAATTTTCCAGATTTCTTTTTTTCTTGCTTGAAAATAAATATAAATATATAAAAAGGAAAATTCTGAAAAATTCTTCAAGATAAACTTCAATTCTCGGATTCCTCGTTGGTATAACTTTTTTCTAAAAATTCATCTAATATTGCTTTTTATAATAATCGCAATTTAACAATACTTTTAGTTTATTGTAGATAAACTTTAAGAATTTATATAAATTTTTAAGCGCACAAGAAAAATAATTCTAATAATCCTTTAAGAATCTGAAGGAATATTTTCAAGAAATATTTTTCACCAAGACTTAAAAATATTATAAATTTTTAATGATTATTTGTAACACCTTTTCAACTTCAGTTATCGTATTTACTAGCTAAATTGATTATAGGTGCTAGGTTGATTAAATACGATACATTGATTAATTATTATCAACTAATTAAATGCATAAAAATGTTAACTTTCCACCATTGTTATTTCTATGGCTAAAATCTACTGATTAAATGTTAACTCTCCGTTATTTATTTCTATTACTAATTATATAAGAGCAAATTGTAAATATACTTCTAAAATTCCTCCCTAAGGCAACGGACAGAGTTTTCCTCTTTATTTCGTTTTTAGATGGTATTTGGAAGTAGTAGATTTTTCAGAAGAAAACTTGTGACGTGTTGGAAATGTCCCGTCGAAATTTAGAGAAGACTTTCTACTAAAATTGAGATCTAATTGTCAAATTGTAAACATTGAGATTTAATGGTTGAGATAATTCTTGAACTCTTAAGATATCGAAGTTTAATTTAATATAATGTAATTGTTAAGATATTATATAAGATATAATAAGAGTGCTGATCACTCCCTTTAATTGAAATTGAATTAATCAGAGCATTCGGAAAGATTTATGATTAATGACTCTGATTTAATAAATTCCAAATTGTAAAGTTTGCGATTCGAGACACTAATATAATGATTATATATGTTTTGATAGCGTAAAGGAATTTATAAGAAATTCCAAAAATTGCTGAGAGTTACTGAGAAATATTCGAAACCCAAATAATGACGAAAATTCCAAGACGCTTGGAACCCTTGGAATCGCTTCACCATTTGAGAACAAATATTAATTTATAATTATGAAAATTATCCTAATTCCAACAAGTATCAAAATTTCCGGAAATTTTTCCAGGATGGTTGAAACTTTACCGGAATTATTGATTTTGGAACGTGTTATCTAATATCTTATCTATTAAGAACATAAAAGAAATACTATAGTAAAATATTAGAAATTTTGAAAAAGTTTCAAGGATGGTTGAAACGATTTCAGAATTATGATATTAATTACATTATTGATTACTACGAAGTTTAGAGGAATACTCTAATCAAGAAAAACTCGAGAAATCGAAGAATCGTTTCTGAAATTGTTGTTATTAATACTTATAATTAATCTAGAAAATTGGGCTCATCCGTAATAACAATGATTTTTCAGAAATCTTTCCAGGATTTCTGGAACCTTTCGAGAATTGTCCTCTTGATTGAGAAATTTCATAATCATTTCAATAATTATATTTTGTCATTATTGGGATGGATCAGTGCTTCCTTTATCGTCTTAATCGGGAATTTATATTTTAATAATTTGTCATTATCGGGATGAATCAGTGCTTCCTTATTTATCGTCATATTTGGGAACTTATTTTATATTTCGTCATTATTAGGATGGATTAATGATTACTTTTTTGTCTTATTTGAAAGATTATTGATAATCTTTGATATTTATAGAAATATTTACTCATTTGGTTTTCATTTTTTAATTGTTGTTCTTTTGTTATATTAAAATCTTTTTTATGCTTTCTCATATGCTTTGTTTAAATTATAGTTAGGAAAAACTTGAAGGGTCATTACATTTCTAGAAGAGCGTCCTAATTCCAAGATATTGCAGATTTTATGCCAGTTCTCAAAATATTTAAATATTTAAAAACTATTTTAAAATTAGATTTATGGAATAGGACCCTTTTCAAGTAACCTATGAGGAATCCGTTTGCTTGTTTATGCATGAAGAATTTTTTTAAGAGATCCTTACAAAGAATTTTACAATTATTTGATATTTATAGAAACCCTAATTAATATTTTCCTAGTAATTAGTAGAACGTCCACGATTTAATTATTAATTTCAGAAATTCTTGTGGCCTAACAAACATTTTTGGAATTCTTTAGCACAGGGTGGAATTTTTAAGAACCCCAGAAATAGTTTATTAATTATAAACGAGATGGTCTAAAAGAAATCTTGTAAGTTAAGTCTTAACGAATTTTTAAATTGTAGAAATTCTTTTGCACAGGGTCTTAATTTTAAGAATCCTACAATTAATTCGTTAATTAGAGAAACAAGATTATCGCTTAAGAACCATGTCAACCCTATCAGAATTTCATCGTTAATCAAATACTCGTGAAGCTATCGGACAAAATCTTTCTGTAAAAAATTAATCCCAAATTAATACTGAATTCTCTATAAATTCATAATTAAAGATCCAAGATCATCAAGGAAAATCTGACTTAATGATCAGAGTTTCCTAAAAAAAAAATGGTTGAGATTGAAATTCAAAATAAAACCTGCAATTCAGTTTTTAACGAATTTTTATGAAACTCTTCAGCACAGGGTGGAATTTTTAAGAATTCCAAAACTTCGTTAATCAGAGACCCAAAGTTATTTTGAATTTTGTCTCAAAATCTGATTTTAAGATTTAATATTAAATAATTCATACGAAATATAATCCATACTAATTTCTTGGACCCTTATTTCAAAAACAGAATACGAATTTTAATTTTCTGAAAATGCTAGATTTATCCCAAGACCGTAAAATTGGAACAACAGTCTAGAGTCTTGAAAATTGTTTCCTAAATATCGTACGCTGGTTTTAAGGTCACTGGCTTGCTTCTGAGGCTTACCACAAAGCTTAAGATCTAGACTTTAAAGTTAGACACCAGTTAAGCTGAATTTTCGAGATTCGGGACATAGCAGAAAAAGTTGGTATATATATATAAGTTACTTCCAGAATTTCACTTTCGTCTGGTCCCTTCGTGTGGCTCTTGTTTTCTTCTGAATACACATGTTCCCAGATAATGATTAATTGATGAAATGGACTCATTAACTTATAAATGTTTCAAATCATCCACACGCTCTCGTTTTCTAGAATCTTCAGGAATTAGTCTTCATAATAGTAAGCAAAACATCCCCTAGAAAATAACAAATGCCACATTTTTAAGGGATGCAATGATTATGTTATGGGAATGTGTTCTATGCCTACTATGATAACGACTATTCCCATCAAATCCGTTCTGACGACATAATTGTTCTCTGATTAAAATCTTCAGTACTTTCGCCAAAATTAGAAAGTTTACATAAATAAAAAATAGAAAGAAACTAAACCTAAAGGAACTAAGCTCGAGATCTAAATAGCTCTACATATAGCAATGATTATATTGACAGAAGAGACGCATTCGGGAGCAAAATGAGGCTCCAAAGTAATCATCTATTCGGTTACTTTCTCTAATGAGGTCTCGAAAATGTACTTGCTAAAACTTGTTGAACCTGGGTTTTATTACCCAAAAGTATGTCAGACTGCGTTTCTGAAGAAACGACTCAGAGTTGGATTGAGTTGCTTTTTTAATTGGTTCCCCAACGTAGACTTAATTTAGAGTGTTTGCAAATCTGATTAAAATTGAGAGCATCTCAATCCGGACTTGAGTACTGTCATCTACTTAAAATGCGATTTCTAAAATTAATTGAAGACATAGTCTCGATTCTTTTACGCCTTAATTTCGAGAATTTCGACGGTGACGTCCTCCATCACGGGATCTGCTGGGGTATTATGATTTGGTGGCGATTTGTTGGATCTGTTGGAGTTGGAAACTGCTGAGGCGTTTCCACTGCTGCCTCGACTTCCACGACGAGATCCTGTACGAGACCCTGGCAACGAAGGCTTTGTTATTCGAGTATCTTGTACCACCTCTGTGAAAATAATGATTTTTCTACGATATAGAAGCGATGAGGAAGCGTTGCTGATGGAGAAAAAATTTCCCAAATGGCATTATGCTTTTATTATATAATAATTAATACCGTGTCTTACGAGAATTTTTAAAAGTAAGGGTATTGGACCCAAAATTCAATTCTACATTTTACTCAATGAGAAATATCGAAACTAAATATTTTTTCTCTCTGTAGCACCAATCTTTTTTTAAATATAAGACTGCGTACAGAGCGAAAAAATATTTAGTTTCGATACTTTTTCCACAAAACGAGGAAATCAAAATCTAATTTCAAAATTAAATATTTTTATTTTATTTTAAAAGTATTTGAATTAGATATTTTCTTGCATTTTCTGCCATTTGGGATCTTTTTATCAAACAAATAAACAGCTTAATTTTTTTTAATAAATCAAATTAATAAGCACATAAGTAATTTTTGAAAAGTTGTTTTGCTTTTCAAATATTGATTTTTTATGGAAATGTATAAATTTATGTATATTTTAAATGTACAAATTGAATCGAAAAGTTGACTTGATTATTTTCTTTTGCTGAAAAGACAATACTAATATTATTTATTAAATTTTGTAATCTAAATTTCTAAAATCTAGCCTACACTGTCACTAATCTATGAATAGTCAAATGTTAAACTAAATGGAATCAAGCTATGAAGCAAAGCAATTAGATGACTTTCTAAAAATTTATTACTGCTTTTACACTTTAATAATATTTTTTTTTATAATTCTTATTTGCAAAAATGATTCTTCAAGACATCAATTTTTCAGTTTCTGCGAAGACTTTTCTAATTATTTTCTTTTTCAAAAATTTCCAAGAATTGTAGGACTCTAATTGCAAAGTACTGAATTTCAAAGTGAGTTAGTAATCCAATTGAGATGCCAAGAGAGTCACTAAATAGATTAAATTTGTCTTGTTTCCATGTATAGGACTTACATATCTTCTTCTTATACTTTAGCCTTCAAACAAATACCAACTCGTGTACAATCAACAATTGTACACGAAGGAAATGTAATTTCTGAGAATACGGTACCTATTACTTCTACTCGAGAGTACATTTCTAACTGAACATGTTCTTTAATGCTGTTACTTTAATTGCACAATAACTGTCTTCTATAAAACAGCTTCTTAACTATCTTGTCTCCTCAATTTGAAAATAAAGGAAAATTTTTATCACTTGATGGATCAAAAAGCCAATTACTGCATAAATCTTTTTTTTTCTGTTTTACTAAGAGAATTTCCTCTACTCATAAAAGAATGTATTCTTCTAAACAAAATAAACTTATTTTTTTATATTCTGAAAAGCAAAGCGAAATAAACCAAAAAATGTTTTATCTCAGAATATCGAATTCATATTTAAAATCCTTTTTTACTTAATGCTTGCAAAATCTATGTCCAGTAAATTTAGAATGTCCATGCGCTTTAATGAAACACAATGCTATTATGAAATTGCTACAAATTAAACCGTATCATCAGTGATTTTTCAAAATCATGCAATCATGCTGTTATAATGAAATGAGTCTACCAAAAGCTTAGAGAGAATGAGTTCCGAAATAGTGCTTTTCTATTATTCAGGAGGATATTTAATTATTTGTGATTTAGGTAGTTTTATTGAATTTAGAAGAAAAAGTCATAAATAAATAAATAAATAATGAATAAGTAAAGAATAAGAGTAAAAAATTCTTTCTCGTTTAGATAACAAGTTTATAAATTATATTCTTTTCAATATTTCTTTCATTCCAGGAAAGTGAGTTTTTAATTAATGAAAATGAAATTGATATCAAAGTAAATAATATGATTCGTTAAAGGGAGCGTCTAGAAAAGTAATTAAAAATTCCAGGAAATAAATGAAATTGCAAGTGACTAGTGCAATTAGTATGCAAAATGCTCGTGAGCATTGTATTATCAAAAGAATGCAATTTATTTATTTCTAGAATTTTTTGATTCATACGAATAATAAATTAGATATTATAAAAAATATTAAAAAATTATTTAAATTTTGTCTAATTTATAGTGAGAGTAATTAGTTATTGTTGTGAAAGAATTGACATGCAAGAGAAATTGAGAAATTTCAATAGTTTAGTGCGATACAACTCTTAAGGATTTTAAAAGTAGAATCAAACATTGAACAGAATTTTCCTCTAGAATTTACAAAAAGTTTTTTTCACTTTTTATATAAATTCAGAGTCAATAATTAATCAATATTTAATTCTCCTTTTTCTCCCTTGTGTTTCAATCGACTTCTAAAGATGGAAAACTTGTCTACTCATAGGTGCCGACTTTTTGAGAAGAAATATTTTGCAAAATTCTATAAATTCAAGGCAAATTTAAATAATTACACAAAATATAATATTTGAAATTTGAAACAGAGACCAAATTGGAATGATTTCCCTCTGAATAATTAATCAATTTGTAATTAGAATTTTAAAGTTAGATGTTGAATTCCTTGTTTTATGCAAAAATTATCGAAATTAGATATTTTTTCGCTCTGTACGCAGTTTTATATTTGAAAAAAAATTAGTGCTACAGAGCGAAAAAGTATTTATCTATAATTTTCGTTGAATAAAATGGAGAATGGGATTTTCAGCTTAACACTTGGGTCTAAAGCCCTTAAGACTTAATTGGGACAATTGGATTAACTTTACCATTTTAAATTTGGCAGTCGGCACTTATGGCACTAGAGGAAAGAGAAGTACCTACGTATTCGATAGAAGTCACTTTCTCTATTAACGAGGGTGGTTAAACTCGCTTGCTTAATAAGTGAATGAATAAAAACCCGTACGGTTCACTCGCTGAGAGTGTTTCGCACCTTGCGAGGCGTTAGGCGAATGTGCACGCAAGGATACCATTGATGGTTGTCTGGATGGACCTCTGACACTGGCACGTGAACCGCGTCTCTCTTGTCCATGAAGAAGCTTATTATCCTTCAATAAGGACACGTTCATCAAACGAGCATTTGGTGTGTTGAAAATCGTGCGATTCTCGCGCCAGCGTGCTCTGGAATAAACAAAATTTGTTAGACACAAGTATTAAACTATTAATTAGATTTCCAAATGGATAAAAATGTATAAATATTACTTAACACTTACTTGCTAAAAAGTCTAAGAACGACGCAAATAATGATGAACATTAAAGCCATGCCAACAAGAACTCCTATCATCGCTGGATCGACTGTTCGCAAATTTGGTGGTTCTTTCACCTCGGCTATAAACATACAAAAAAAAATTAATAAGTACATGGACAAATTTTAAATCTCTTAAAATATCACAACACATTAAAATTCCATAAGGAACAATTATCAGATTTTTAACTGCTGAAAATTCTCGCACGATATAAAGAGCGAAAAATTTGCAAAAATCTGTTTTTCAAGAAGACTTTTTAATGTAAATTAGCTTGAGTATTGGTACCATGTTTCCTTGACGTAAATGAAAGGGCAATTGCCGCAATTACCCGCAATTCCCTACAATTTGTTCCTATATCTGGACAATCAAATACGAGTCATTTTCTGAAAAGCGAATTTCCTCTTTACGTGGGAGTGCTGATCGTTATTCTAATTCTAGTTTGAAATTTTATTGTTGAGAATTTAAGAATACTATTACAGATTTTTAAAGACACAATGTCATTCTTCATTCATTCAGGCATTCAAAAATTAGTACTAGTAAGAAAAATACTAAAAATACTACTATTTGTAAGAAAAATTATTTTTACCAATACATGCTGTAGAGCCATCGTCTTGCAAGACGGGAATCTTCTCGAAGATGCAAATGCAACGACCATCTCGACATTCCGTTTGTGACACCTTCGTTTCGCATTGTTCGTTGAAGTCGCATGACTCGTTCACATTGGCAGCTATAAATATTAAAAAAAAAAAACTAAATTAATTCAGGAATAACTATAATAATTACTTTTAGTACATCTTGTCTAATCGATGTTTATCAATCTACGTTCGCTTAATAACTAATTATTTTTCTTTAATAAGGGGTGAAAGGTTCTTAGAATAATAGAAGTGAACTCTATGTACAGAGCAATGAAGATAAATCGCAGACTTCGAAATCGTTATTGAAAATCATAAACAATGAGGTAAAGAAGATAAATCGTTAAGCTTAATGACTATGAAGACAAATAGTTTTTCTTCTTTATTCTTTCGAAGGCATATTGTGATAAATGAGGACAAATTATGGAATTAATCATAAAATTTCTTATTTCCATAGAATCTTTTTGATTCAATGGAAAATCTTTTTAAATTGAAAATCTACATCTATTTTCTCTTCCTTTTCTGGTCTAAAGTTCAATCTAGTGAAGGAAGAGTTAAATCGCTTTCATGTAATTCGATTTCCTTAAGCCTTGTTTATCCTGAGCAAGCTAGTCGTCCGCTTTAATGAAGTACTTCATCGTGTCATCCGATAGTTCCACAGATTACTGTGATGGCAAACTTCATAAATATAAGCTGATAAAAATAACAAAAGGGTTTTATAACAATGATTTATGAACGGATCCAGTGTGTGTAAACCCGATTATTGATCGAAAGTATGAAATAAAGCGTTATCTATTCAAACTGGAAACATTGGGATATTATCTAACTTCTTGAGTAGCTATCAGGGGTTGATTCATGCTAATGAGATTTCGGCTAACTTCTTTGGATCGTTTGGTTAACTAACCGAATTCGGGAGATTATGTGGATCTTAAACTATACAACTATAGTATGCCGGTTCTATAAGGGAAAGAGACATACATTCCATTATTCCATTCCTAATTATCTTTAAGAATCATCTACTACAGATAAACAGATAATGAGAAGAAGTAAACTGAAGGTTTGAGAAGTGGAACTCGAGATTATTTTAATTTAACGAGTTGGAAGCTTTGTTCACTCTCCTTTTAGTTCTACAACACTGAACTTCAACAGATGTCTCCTGAATAAGATATCGTAAAGGCAAAAAGCTTCGTCAACTCCTTCTCTTACAGAAAGTGCCTCACTTCAACTCCCATAATCAGATATTCTGATCTTATTCACAACAAAGCACTTTCCATTGTTTTAGTATATAGCCATGGCTACAACACCCGGGTCGCAAGTGATTAATCCATTGAATGACGAGCATTGTTTGTAGATGGAAGGATATCACTTTCAATAAAATTATCACTTGATGTCTACGTACGACATCAAAAAGGGAAATAAGCCCCATTTCTCGAGTATCGAGGCTATTTATGTTCGCAAAAGAATCAAATTATATAATTATATCAGAATATCAGAAATTACAGAGAAAAAGAAAGCTACATATGATTGGCTAAAAAACAATTGATAATGTGGCGAATACTAATTTTTCTATAACTAAAAATACTACAGATAAAATGTATTAATGAAAAAGTGTTAATCTTTAGTCTAGAATAACAACTGTCTTCTTTATTCATTAAATCAGTTTATTACTTTGTAGAGATTTACTCGGTTTAGGAATGTACAATTATAATTTAACTTTTTATATCTAGAAGGCATTCATCGACAATAATCCTCTAAACAAAAAAAAAAAAAAACTCACGATTTCCACATTTATCAATGTGATTCGTCGCCTGGAATTCGTCCCTGCAGAAACATTTCTTATGTTCACTGTTACAATATGATCCTGGAAATCCGCATTCGTTGTTATCCTTACACTCGTCTCCAATCTTTTTCACCCCTCTGGGTGGTAAGTCTAAAAGCAATTTTTTATTATGATCTGTCTTTGAAATATCTAAATAAGAATGAGAAAAATTGAAGAAATCGTTTTATATTTACACTAGCATTTGAAAACAGAAAAACTCTTGATAATTGAAGGAGATTTTAAAAATCATGCACTAGTGAAATGACACGAGAATTAATTGACTTGGAATTTATTCATTTATTTTGTTTTCCTTTTGTAAGAGTATTCCAGAGAAAGTGAGGATTTTAATAAGACAAAACTTTACCGACGCATTCTATTGTACCATCATCCTTGATCTTCGGGACCTTATCATTGATACAAGCGCACAAACCATTTCGACATTCAGTTTGTGAAACTCTTATTGCACACTGTTCGTTGAAGAAGCACCGATCATCAATATTCATGGCTGTAAATTTTACATGATCATAATCTTCATCAATTATTCATATTATTTTAAACTTGATTTCAATAAGTAAGATATTAGCAATCAATAGGCAGATATTCCAAACATTTATCTTCTTTTAAACTAACTTCTTCTTTCTTTAAAATCGTAAACGAAGATATATCTTCTGGTCGACATTTTCTTCCTCTTCACTGGTAACACTTCAGTTTCGTTACACTAATTCACACTGGGAGGAATTTAAATATTTCTTGATGGACGATTATTTCAATGTTTTAAAAACCTAATAACATTTTTCTTATCGCGATTAAGTCTTTCTTGAGTCAGTCACCTTATTTAAATTCTAAACTTATGATGGAGTTACTTCGATTTTCTAAGAGATAAGGTGAAATAATGATTGACTTCATAACACCTCCAGACTTGTTGCACAGTATTGATCTAATTTCTTAGTACTCTAATTATCTGTAACATTTCTGTGTTTATTTTGAGAATATTGTATTTTATTTATTGTCTTGTAAAGGGACTCACTATAAAAGGGAATTTCTTTTAATTATAATTGTTATATTGAACAGAAAAGGACAATTAAATATATTGCTGTGTTTGAAATTCTTTTCCATTTTAATTGTTAATTAAAGCAATTAAAATCCTGAGAATAATTGCTTACAATTTCATGAATTATACTTTAAATTAAAATAAAGTATATAGTTCTTGTTAAAAAGTTGAGGACAATGATTGAATAGTTTTTGGCATGTGGCCATATGTCAAAGTCGACAATGGTGAGGGAATTAGAGGGAATTAAATTACGACCTTGTCATTTAGAGAAAGTTTTAAATCTGAATTTAAAATATAAATTGAAAATCTGAATTTAAAATATAAATCTTCAAAATATGAAAATGGAGTAAGGACTTTTCGATTTAAAATGTTTAATTCTTATTCGACAAATAATTTCTTTGAATATATATTTTTTAAACAATCGAATCAAAGAATTTTAAATGTAATATAATTTCAAGGAGACTTACGAGTTCCACATTTGTCGATATGATTTGTAGCTCCAAACTCTTCTCGGCAGTAGCATTTTTTCTTATCAGGATGGCACATGGATCCACCAAATCCGCAATCCTTGTCTTCTTTGCAGTCATCTCCAAATTTCTGCTTTCCAACTTCCACCAGTTCTAAAAGAAAAAAATGATTTTTTAAAATAATTGTTACAAAGCTGAGGTAAAAATTATAATTAAATAAATACATGCATATCAAATTCTTATCATAATCTGCTATCAGTGTTTTTTGCTTTATAGAAATATCTCTTTGAAAAAAAATCTTAAAAAAATGAACATATAGTGTGCTGCTTTCTTATTCTGAAAGAAATTCTGCGCTTGATTGCAGCATTGAGGTCGAAACAGTTTCCACTTGAAACACAATGCTTGAAATTGAGGGTATGTAACTCCGCTAAAGAAAAACGGGTTATAAATACGTTTTCATTGATTTTATCTCGTAAATATTTTGTTCTAAAAAAGAATTATTAATCAATTGAAAATTAATGTTAATATGGAATATATTTAATATATCCTGCTAAAATAATAATAAAATTAATTCCTTAATTCCGTTTTAATTAACCCAGTTAATTAACCTAGATTGGAAACATTATAAGTAGATTTTACTTAATTCAACAAATTATAAACTCACACCTTTTATAATACGGCTCATGAATTCCAGCTTTATTTTCAATTCTAGGATAAAGTTAACAATATCTTTATTATGCATACAGTGAAAAGAGTCGGATATTTGTGGCCATAAAAGCGCCTTATGATATATATGCAGAAGCATTTCACACTCATTTTGAGTTGCCAAAATATTTATGACTATTTGCATAAATGAGCATTTCAATTTCAGCTGGAATCAAATTTCACGTGATGGCATATTGCTCTTTTAATTAATTTTTAAAAACAATTAAACTTGTCTTTCTAGTTGCAAATTCATTTTTTCAGCAAGGATTTTGATTTTTTTAATATCCAATGTAAAAAGATTGTAATAAAATAGGTTTTCAATCTGAATATTATGATTCATGCACAATTCCGGTTTGATACGGATTTTCGACCAACTGATATGGAAATATCCATGATTTATTTTGCCAAATCTCCTATATGCCAGATATGTTTCATACATTCTTGATAACATTGTTTCAGTCCAATTTATAGCCATTTTCATCATTTTCATCCCTTATTAAAGCTATATGAAGAAGTTCAACTTCACTATATTGACATTTAACATTGAAAAAGAAAGAAAGGTAAAAATTTGGAATGTAGTGAAAATTTCTGACGAAGGGTCAAAGTGAAAGTGAGCATTTTGATTTTGTTTACATGAGCCTTCAAGTTTCAATTCGAGGGTGGCCTACTTCTACAGGCCCCTTTGGCTTCGAACAACAGACTACAAAACCACCCTTGACTCTTTCACAGAAAGTCACTAGTAGAGGGTGTTCTCATTTTGGTAAAGCGAATCTCGACCTCGAAACAATTAACTGGTTCTGCTCGTTTCAAACTTCCAGCTTCCGTCTCTGGTGGTGGCTCCTTACCTCATTAGTGCATAGCGAATAAAGTAATTTGGCTTTTCTTTTTGTTCACTTTTTATTTTAGGCCTGCATTTTACAGAGAAAGTGGAGCTAAAGTTTTACATCTTAATGTTGCTTTTTTTCCTTCAGAAAACAGAAAGAAAGTAAAAGAGAAAGAGAAGTTTTTCAGGAAAGACAATTTCACGCTAAGAGTGAACTGAGGATGTTAAAAAGCAAACCATTTATCTTTTTTTTTGCGCAAAGAAAATTTGAAAGTATAATTCAGCAATTCAAATAAGAATCGGCGCCCGAATAGTTTCAGGAAAATATGAAAGTATTGTTTACATCACTGTTCCATATGTGGATACGATTTTAAACTGCTTCACTTTTCAAACAGATGGTGCAATCACTATATGTTTTGGGCAAATGATATTTAGATATATATTTGATAGGAATATATACGATGCATGTTCTATTTGTAATTTTTATTAAAAATGCATCTTGCTGTTTTACTTGCCAGACTTGATCAAATATTTATCGAAAATCAACCAAGAAAGAGCTTTTTTACTGACAATGAGTTTACAAGATTCGAGATGCTTGAAGTACTCGAGTTTGTGGTTCAAAGTTAAGATCAAAGTTGGAAGGCCGCTATTGTTGGCTAGATAGAAACGACCTGCGTTCATTGATTAAGAGGGAAACTTGTAAGTCCTTCCACTTTCTGCGGAGAGTGCGGATTGTAAGCCGGAAGGATGCATTGCGGAAATACAATGCGGACTTTAGAAGTTCTTGTTTAAACTTTGAATACATAAATATTGAGATGCAAATACACAGAAAAGGATCATTATAATGAAAGAAACCATTAGGTATATACATATATGAATAAAATATTGCTCTCCAATATGTTTCCTGCGGCGATTTTCAAAGAAGATGGAGAACGTGTTTCAATAATGGTATACGTGATTGAAAAGTGAGGGGGTGCGTTCGATTCAAGATTTGAAACGGAAATATCGCGCGAACCCAGACACGGAAAAGCTTTTCTTGGGGTGGACGCGAAGGTACGCTGCGGCAAGAGCGTGGGACATATCGCAGGTGAGTGCATTGGCAGCTTGCCATTCTAGAATGACCCACTTTTAAGCGTGGATTGACCTGAACGACGCCGACGCCATATTATACTTGCTCGAGCGTCAACACACGGTATTTTAGATCAAAACCAGAGAACGGGGACAGATTTTCAATGAATTCAGCAATTATGTGCATAATTTTTGTTAATCTGAATCCTTCATCTTCATTTTCATGATGATATGTATAACTGCAATGCTGCAAAATTTGCAGACTAAAATACTGAAAAATACGTTATTTTGACTCTAGGAACTCAATCTTTGATTTTCCCTGTAATATATAGTTAAGTATCGATTGGACTTTTGTTATTTGCTCTGCAGCTGCATAAATTATAGTCGATACGAGTTTTCGCGCAACACTAACTTTTAATGAACCCCTGAACGCGTGAGTGAACTGACGTTCTGAATCCAGACTATTGTTCCACGACAATTGTTACGGTACTCGACATCTGAAAGGGAAGCTCGGAATAAAATTATACGATTTGAATTTTACGCTTCGCATTCGAGTGCATTCGAATTTGTTTGCTTGTGACTTTAAACTAGCTAACTTTAGTTAGTCACGAAAGACTCCACTTTAATTATTTTCCATACAACTGGAGCTTTTTCAGAAGAAAATTTCACCATTTATTATATACATAATTTATGAGGAGAGTTTAAAGTAGTTTATATATTAATTCCATCACTGGGGAACATTCCATTTGTCACATGAATGTGTGATCATCTTTTATTATTAATTTGGAATCTTGGAATTAATATCCATATCTTAACAACTAATTGGCGAAATTTCGCGAAATAATTGAGAGTTATAGTTACTGCGCGTGACTTTGCGTAATTCGCCGAGATAGGTCAAGAGGTTTTTTATAATGTTGGGCATGTAATGCAACTTTGTATAATATACTCGCATACAGTTACACTGGCTTAAATCGATATCTGACGCATAATTTACATTTCTCTAGTTAGAATGCAGCTGACATTGTTTTCATTTGAGATTGTACTATGAGAAAGCATTTCATTACGATTAGGAAAGATTACTTGCAATTAATTTTCATTAATTACAGGGTGGCCACGAGATCACATTTTTCAATATTTTTCTATATTTTAATATATACTTAAGCAGTGCTGAAATATCCA
Organism: Synergus japonicus; assembly: GCA_900474275.1. Taxonomy (NCBI): domain Eukaryota; kingdom Metazoa; phylum Arthropoda; class Insecta; order Hymenoptera; family Cynipidae; genus Synergus; species Synergus japonicus. Next base: position 106,733 of record UCOH01012317.1, read on the forward strand.
AACGCACTCTCAGGTTGTTTTCGTGGCAAAGATAAACGATTATTAAATAAACATGTCCCTCCCTTAGTTGGTTTTCCACTTAACTCTGCGTTAGTACTCAGGGCACTTCCGCTTTCCCTAATCGAACGAATTCATCGAGTAATGGTATCCCATCTCATCCCTTATCAAACCCAGTAGTATTTGATCGTATCTCAAATAAACGAGGAGCCCCATTCCTGATATAAGGGGCGTTATACACGTTATACAGGCATGGTGGTGGAATTTTCCATTTCGACGGAATGCCTCCGGAAACTATTCACGGCGTGCCACGATGAGTACGTGAGGGAAGGTTGGTGATGCCAGATATACCCCACAAAAGTTACGTCTGGATTGGATTGCAAAATCTAGAATTTTTATTCTTTTCTGTGTAACAGAAATATTGTTTTTTTATTTTTAATGGAGAAAGCATACGCAAAATTTAAAAATGAAACGTTACATCAGCATTTGCGTGTTGCTTGAGATATTGGTGCATAACTTGGCATTAGATGCACAGCACGCGGCATCAGCTGATGGAATCCCGGGAGGCCTTTTGCAATCCTTGTGGCAAATTTTGCCTCTCGACTCGCCCATTATATCAATTTACTCGCTTGCTGAGGGACACCCTCGTAAATATGAGTGCACGTCTCTTTGGGAATATTATTCAGTCTCTGAAAATGAGGGGATGCCGAAAATGCCTTTCTATTTCGTCCACACTTTATAATCCCAACGAATTATATTTTGGATATCAAATTTTAAAGCCCTTCGGAGTAATTAAGTAACATAGTAATAAAGGAACATAATGTATAATAGTTCTTTTTACTATGTATATCAAACGGAAATGATTTCCAAGAACTAAAACTTTATAATTGTTTATGTTCTAAGAGAAATGTTAAATTATTGCATGCGCGTTAAAGTGCCACTTTTACTGGAGCCCTTACATGACATTACAGTCAGTAATGCGATCTTACAAATTGATAAGAGGGCACAAGTCCAATGGAGGGAAGAAATCTATTGATAAGGACGTATATCGTCAGGGGAATCGTTAACGGTCACTTTATGGTCCTAAATTACAGTAAGTGATTGAGCGATAACAGATACTTGAAGTTTTCGTTTAATTATATTATGATTACCAATAAAATCGCTCTCCATTTGCATCAAATTCATGAAAAGATTTCTTTAATGCCGTACGTGCATTGTTCGTTTCACTGCATTGTCTCGCTGTTATTGCTTTCTCTACTGAAAAGGTGGAAAGCGTCTTTTCACCATCCAGAATCTTACGCAAGATAAAGGATGAATAAATTATATGCGAAAGTAATGAATTCTGTTTGCTTTTGTAGTTTGAAACTTTGTTAAATGCTTCATTTCCAATTATTTGTTCTACAGTTTCATTTCATTCTATTCAATGCTTTAAACTTCCATTTTATGCTTTAAATTTCTTTCAATATTTTTAATTTCCTCTTGAAATCCACATAAAAAATGTATTATGAGAAGAGAGACAGAAGTCCTGAAAGTTTCCGAGCTAAAATTATAACTCTACTAAGGACTTGACTTGTTCAAGAGTTAAAGCTTTTCTTGCGGTAGGACCTTAGAATCGATTTCCCTGACGTTGAAGCAAATCTCGTGTGCAATGTTTCCTCTTTCATTAGAATGCAGTTTACACTGTTCAGCTGTTTACTCGGCGCAGAGATCATGCATTCATTCTATGAAACAAGAAACGTTTGGAATATTTACTATATTCAATAAAAATTATTTGTTCTAACTTCCGTAATTGCAGTAAAGCTATAAGTAATGTTTGCTCTACTTTCTCTGTACAAATACACATAAACATAAAAATAGATATATACATAGCATAAAATCTTTTCTGCAAATTTTTACCGGAGAAAGAGAAGCTAACTGTAAATAAGAGGATTTGATTCAAATGGGATTATATTCGCATGTTAGAAATATTTCATGTATTCAGAGAGCTGGAGTAACAAATGGTCTTTGTAGTAACGTTACTAGGATTAGAACTGACATGAAATGGATACCATGGAACCCAGGTGGCCAGTTTGTTGCAAAAAAGAAAAAAAGTGTAAATTTTAGAAGGGACAACTCGAGCTTTTCCTATTTCGAAGCGATCTAATTTGTCAGAAATCAATTTTAAGTATTACTATTATTCAAGTATTACTATCATGAGCTTTGCAATTAAATAGTTTCCAAATTTTACCATTTTTTTGTATATCAGAAACAAAGAGAGCTGGAATTGTAAAATCAGCACAAAATTCTAGTGACCACTCTCTACAATCTCTACACAGTTCGACAAACGATGAAATGAATCCGTCAATAGGATTTTCTCACTGAACCAGAAACTTCTGCTTGTTAGAGATAATTACATTTCTCTGAAGGTGAAAGATACTTCAGAGCCCTTAATCTATATTTAGCAGGCTTTAAAATCTTTAGTTTTGCGTTGAAATTTGCAAGATTGATTAGGATTAGCCAATTACATCTTCTCGAGGGTGTAAGGGTAGTCGCCTGAATCTAATCCACTTATAGAATTGATAGGCTTTCGAGCTGTGATTAGATACCCGAAACTAATTGCATCTTCATAAACGTCACATACATACAATATAAACTCAATAAAATTGATTCACCGTCTTATCACGATTTCTCTCTACCTTTTCTTTCAGATACACATTATTGTAGTAAATCAGCTTTATTTATGGTCACCGATTGTATTACATACATTTTTACTCCTTTAAATTCCTTCGTCTTATGCTGTATCTTTCACTGCGCAATAAACACTTCAATCTTCTATTGAAAAGCGAGCAGATTGCTTTCAGGAATTCAGTAACTGCTATTGGAAAGAAAATTGCTCCACCCTTGTGCAGAATTTCCCTCGAGGGAGTCCGTAAATTCTTATTCATATTCACAAAGCCATCCGCGAGTAGGTACCATGCATCAAGTACCTGCGAAATCCATGGCCAACTGATGTGGCTTCTTAAAATATTCACACGTTTCTTTACCCACGTACACAATATTTTCTCTATGTATCCCTCCATTCACGATTTCTATTTCCAGATTCAAGTCTAATTTTCCTCCATACCTAAGAAACATGTTTCGATTGCAATCGAAACAATCTTTGAAAAATAAATCGGTCGGAAAGATGGAAAAAGAAATCGGTAGGAAAGATAGAAAAAGAAATATTTTTTGAAAAGAACAATTATTCAAATGGCGCGAGTGTCACGCATCCTGTCTCTAGAGTTCTGTTTATAATTTAATATTAATCAGGCTCTATATAGCTGTTTGCTGAGCAGATGGCTATACGTATTTGCGAAGCTTACTCAGCGACCTAATCGGTGCTTTTGCGTAGTCAGCTGGCTTTCTCACGCATACAGGTACCTACATGTACACATGCTGTATGTATGTATATATATATCAACAAATCCTCGAACATTTATGTAATGTACACCTGACCATAAAGAAGATGAATTATTCATGCGAGCTTTAATCGCTATTTCCACCCCAATGGAGCTTTGTCCTGGAAATTATAAAATGACTAATTAAATCTCTATCGACTTTTTTTATTTGATAGGCCTTATGATTATCATAAGTTCCAAAACGGAATTTACTTTTCCCTTGGAATTTTCGATTAGAATATCCTCTCAATTGAGTAAATTTTGGTGGGGGCCTTTCTAGTTTTCCTGAATAGGACCACATTAAACTAGGAAAAACTAGTCAGGTTCCCATCAAGATCCTATCGAAATTTCTGCGCGGAAAAGAGAAATATTTTAGATTAAAGTGAGTTTATAAAACACGTGTAAAGAGTCCCCTCGATTGAAAAATGTTATCTCGTAAAAGATAAACTTTCTAAAAGCACCTCACTGAAAAAAAATGTATATTCAAAAGAGGCAGGGTGTAAATTCTATCAAAAGCGATTATGGAATGGTAATGGAGCATGTTTTGCGAAGATGAGACTCTTAAATTCTCGGCAAAGTCGTTAACGACTTTGCCCAATTTTTATTTATTTTTGTGGTGAAAAATGCAAATGCCTTTGGCTTTTAAAAAGGGTTTTAAGTAAGCGAAGCTGTGTAAAGGATCAAGGTCAGCTTATCTTGGACGAGATAGGAGAGAAGCTTTTTATCTAGCAGTAAAGACTCGAGACGCATCGTATTTTTATAATGTTATATGCAAGAGAGGAAAGATAGGTGGATGAAAGGTGTGTGAGTATGGGGGTGGAGGTCGAAAGGGTGCCAGGCACAGAGACGTTCAATATCTACAGAGACGACTATCGAGCAGCATTTCCACAAAAAAACTTCGACTGGCAACTCAGTTATTTGTCTTTGTTCTGCCACACCTTTTTACGCTCACGTTCCAAGATAAGCCCCAACGTCACGATATTTCAAGGAAAATGAGAAAAGAAACGTTTTTATTTCGATAATTATGCTCCTGTCTATATGTTCTTTCAAGAGTTATTTTTGATATTGTGTATTCAACTATTTTCTGTTTTTCATGAAAATAGAATAATCTGTTCTTTGGTAATTGGATAATTTTGTCCCTGAGTTATTGATAAAATTAAAAAGTTCATGACATTTAATTAATTTTGGTGGTAGATATATTTTTAGTTACAGAGAGACGAACTCGAAAATACCTGCAGTGCAGACTGCAGTGAAGTTCAGTTCATTATTTTTGTTTCGCTCTCTCATTGATGCGTTTTAATTATTTTTTACAAGAGCCAAGAATGCAAGGTGTTCAAATAACTGTTTTATTATGATAATTTTGCCTTTGGAGTATTCACCTCTAATGCTTCCATTTCTACAAATGATGCAATTTAGAAAAGCGTTTCAATAAAGGTTCTTCACTAGAATCAAATGAAACTAAATTTATTTTTAGATGTATTAATTTTATTACTTTTATTACTTAGACTGTATTACTTTTATTTTTAATGAACAAACAATTCTTCTTCAAATATTTATTTTTTGAAGATAGATATTAGTTTACTGCTAGTTATAAAAGCTTAACGGTTCAGAGTTAATTTAGGTGATATTTTCTTGATGGAAGTCGTAAAAATTTTATTTCCTTAGTGCATCCTTTTATCCCTTCATAAACTCAAAATATAAAAAACTCCTCAATAAACGCTTTACACTGGATTTTGCTCAGACCTCGTTTGCTGCAGAAAAACATGGATATTTTTCAACTTTATGCTTCTGTCATAATACAAATCCATCAGTCTAAAAATTGCCGATAATATATCAAATTCTCGAAATCAAAAATTCCCGACTCTATAAAATTTCATATGTGCTAAATATTTACGACTGTATATCGGATTTGAATTATTATTATTATTATTATTAGTACTATATTATTTGAAACAGGCTGTAGAATTAATTAATGATAAAACAATATCGCGGTTAATGTCTGTCATATTTATCTCGTTTACAAACCAGAATATTATGATTTCATTAGCTTGTATATTGACTTACGTCATTCTACTTTAGATAACATGTGCATTATCCTAATGGAAGCTTCAGAATTTAATGATGAGTGGACTTTTCCAATATTGGGAAACGATTATTATATTAATTTCATGCAATATTTTTCTAAAATACAATTACTTTAAAGTGAACTGGCTCCGTGTGAAAATTTTGTAATGGCGCTAGTTAGGCCCAAACTCAGCCATACTAAATAAAGAAATGAGAAAAACATTTATAAACGTAAAATTTTTTATTTTTAAAGAACATTTGAAAAACTATACTGAAAATTACTGAAACAGATCTTTTATTTATCCAATTCTTTTAAAAAAATGTTCTTGAATCATAATTAATTAATATGTTGTAACCTAAGTACATTTTTCGAATTATATATAAGAACTTACTTTCGTTTTCGATTTGCAACCTTGGAATGTTGCAATTTGCTCGATGCTGCCGAACGCGTCGAGTACTATTCACTTTCGGCATTTTTAGTAACATAATTAATAATTAAAACTTCCAAAACCAAAATCGAAAAAATACTCGCCAACATAATCACCAATCAAACCATTTGTTAATTGTGTTCAAGACATGCACAGCCAAGTTAATGGCGCTGCAATCGAGCTAAATGAAAGAAAGTTGGCTTCAACTATATAGATTTAAGATATTAACCCTGTTGTACCCATAAAATAATTTTCCAAGTTGGGGCAAACATTTGGCAATTTCCACACGGGGGCTGAGCACAACATAAATAAGTTCTTTTCAAATAAACGAACTTAATAAAATGTTGATGCTCTCCTATTTTTTTCAACAGTTAAATTGTTTAATTAAAATCTCATTGATTATTCAAATATTCAGTGTATTCAGGTGAGGAATAAATTGAATATTCGGAATTCACACCTTGCAATTTCATTTAAATATGTATGTGTGGTCGCAATACGATACGAATTTTTCCCACATAAATAATAATTTCATATCCGCAATATTCCCTTCTGATATTGAAAACTGAAAAATTAATTATTTTTAACAGATTCAAGAGCCAATTTCATACTTTTCTATGTTGAGAAAATAAGTTGAAAGACTAGAAAAGAAAAATATTATACTTTTTAGAAAGATTGTTGCAATAAACATATAAATGTCTTTTGTTTAGATGAATATACGGAAGTGACTTGAATATTAAAAATTATCGGGCAATGTCGAAGTGCTGATATGAAAAAAAGTGCATGCTTTCCTGGAAACAATGCGACAGACTCTATTCTACATACACAGGGTAAAAATTCACGATTTTATTTCAGAATGGGACCGCCTTAGGGTGTGTCCTAATTACACTGAACAGCTTGGTAAAAGAGTGGATACACCTCGTGTAATTCTTGGAAAACGACGTCGGTCGTAATTAAGAGGGGTGATCTCTTTTTGCATTATACTTCTAAGAAAAAGTGGCCTTTCTCCTTCTCCAAATGAAAGATTTTTTTAATTGACACATCGTCGATTAATCACCAAAGAAGTGGATACACCTCGTGTAATTCTTGGAAAGCGATTATACTTTTAAGAAAAAGTGGCTTTCCTTTTTCTCGAAATGAAAGACTCTTTTAATTGACACATCGTCGATTAATTAGCAAACATACCGCATAAATTAATTGCTCAAACACGAATACAAAATGAAAATAACTAAGACAAAGTAAGGGAGGAATTGTAGGCATTTTTTAAGAAGATTTCAAATTATTTTCCATTTCATTTTCTATTATATTTCCTGCTTAAAAGTAGGTTCATAAGCGTGAACTAAAATAGTCCTTATAGAAGGTTTCATTACTCTAATTAGAGTGATAAGATCGAGATAGCATCAGTTTCTGGCTTTTCGTCATAAGTCTCCTTGACGAACTGTTTCCGAGTGGAGAACGTGTAAACCAACAAGTTTTTCCTCTCTCAGGATTAATAAAGAAGTTAAATAAGCACATAAAGTGGAAAGTAATATATTTTTTTCGGAAAGACTAACAGAAAATTTCTTCTCTTAAAATTGGCTTTTTTAATCTTCATAACTTACTTCCTTATCGTTTCTGAAATCCTCTGTAGTATAGAAAAGAGTAATTAATTGAAAAAATAGAAAATTTATAAAGCTCAGATTAGAAAGACCTTTTTACTAATGAACTTTCCCATAATTGTGAAATGACCTCATATTCTCATCAATTTTATATACTTATTTTTAAACTTAAACTATATTTAAAGATATATATAGCCTATTTAATTACGTAAAATAAGAAAAATGGAATAAGATAACCATTGTTCATGAATGTGGATAATTTATGTTTTGAAATGTTAATAATCTCTACGCGGTAATGGAATCTCATTACTAACTTTATTTGTTTCAATATGAAACAGAGAAAGTGAAATTTTAGAATTTGAATAATTAAATAGAGAGCTGTTGGTTGAATTTCAAATCCTCTACAGTTCAATTCTCAGAAGAGCAGTTTTCATTTCATTTCCATGCACGATTATTTTTTTCATACGTGTTTCGACTCAGCTGAGGAAAATAGCGTACCTTTATTCTACGAACCTAATCGATACAATATCTACATGCAAAAATATATAATTTATACATCAACTATTCCATCTACAGTTTAATATTTGCAATTATTATTTACTAGCCTTCAACTTTTTACGTTTTAGTCAAAAATAATTAAGAATTAGTAGAATTTTTCACTAAAGTTAATTAGAGACCGACTTGTCATTAATTCAAGTTTAGAGAGCAAATATATATATATATTTACATTTACAAGATACTTGTTTATTCTAGAACACTCATCAAAGAAAAAAAAAAAAGAATAAAAATACAAAGTCTAAAATTTGAAAGTAAAATAAGTAGATATTCCGAGTTTAGTCAGACATGAAAAGAACACAATGTAAATTTTTTTAGAGTTTATATTACAATATTTAACATTATTTTACGTTAGATAGGATATTTTGTAAATACTGCGTGTGTTTTTCCTCTCTTATGCTTTGTCATCTTTATTAAGTACACGGAAAGTTCTATAATCTCTCCATAAAAGTTTCTTTTTCCTTATCGTCATAATTCTAAAGATTGAAAGCAGATGCATCGGTATATAAAGAAAAAGGAATATTCAAGAGGTATTAATTTAAAATTGAAAAGGAAAATGCATCTTTCAATATTTGCTTTTTTAACTCTCCTGTGTATGGCTCTTCTTACAGGAGTAGTTTCTCAAGATACCACCTTGCCATGGGTAACAGGATCTATACCATGTGGTACAAAATCAGCAAAATGTAATAATAAATCACCAACAAAAAAGTGCTGCCAAGGCTTGAAATGTAGTAAGTTTTTTCCGTAATTATAATATTTTTGTATAATAATATATTTTTTGAAACTTCTTTTTCAATAGACATTCAAGTTTATAGAAAGAAGAGATTGAAAAAAGTTATCATAACAACAAATTTACGAATTATTATTTCATAATTACAGAGAAGAAGAGGTGCACATAAAATGGAAGACAACCTCGCAAAAATTTCTGGATATTCTAACGAGCAGAAAAACTGATTAAGTATTTTCGTGATTAGATAAAGTGAGTCCAGAATATTTATAAGATATTTATATTTATAAGAACGAATAAAATATATTTGAAAAAATGCAGAGATCCAATGATTCTTATTAATAATTTAGAGAATTTTAAGTGCAAAAGAGGATCATTGCTCGCTTTACCAAAGTAAATATATATTTTAATGAACTTGTCTGACTTGGCAGTCCTCTTCAATTAACACGTTGGCTGTGAAACCAAAAGGCCAACGAGTTTTCCTTGCACTTAATAAAGGATATGACCTGAAATTAAGCTTCACAGAATTTCAGCAAGCGTATTAGAGAAAATTACACATCGCCGGAATAACTTAATGTAATTTGAATTTATAAATTTTTAATACTCGTGCTCATTATGGATAAAGTATCTTTAAAAAAATATAAATACGAAAAGGAGTTTAAATATTGTTTTTTAGGAATATATAAAATAGAATGTAATTAAAGCCGATTGAAAGACGTTATTTGAATTTCAAATCCAACGCAATTTATTTCCCGAACGCTTTCCCATTTTATTTCGATGCACGAATATTTTTTATACGTGTTTCGGTTGTAGAGAGGAAAATATCATGTATTTGATTAAATTTATATCTATATATTAAAAAATTGCTGTTCTATATATACTCCTTTAATAATTAAAATAAAGATCTTTAACATACAGTTTTCCGTGGTCTACATTGCATCGTTTTCACGATACAGTCGATGCTAAAACACTCATTTGATATCGACTTTTTTCTATGACTCAGTTATTGCAACTTTTCTCATCTAGGTTTTTTTTCATTGACATGGATAAAATCAGGAAATTTTTAACCACTTGTAGAACTCTAAATACCTTAAATACTTGATAAGATCAGCGAAAACTGGACAAAGAAAATAAATAAAAAACGATGCCGATCTAGAACGTGACTAAGTAGATATATCGAGTTTAGTCAGACGCCAATAAAAAGGGACTCAATATAAATTGGCAGATTTATCTATAAAAAATGAGGATATTTTTATAATTTTTATAATGAAAAGTGTTTTTTAAATTTGGTATAAACAAAACATATCGAGCCTTCTATTTCCTTATGCTTTGTTAACTTGCTTATGTACACGGAAAATTGTTTCCTTCATAAGATATAAGACATATTTCTTATCTTTGTGCTAAATGAAATGCAGTTTTTCAATAAAAGCGCCACGAAGAACCAAGAGAGGCATCATTAAGTCTAACAAACACAATATGCGTTTTTCAATATTAACATTTTTGACTCTCCTGTGTGTCGCCCTTCTTACGGGAATAAGTGCACAAGGGGAAATCACCAATCCCCCAGGAGGATCGGATTCTTCATGTGGCAGAGTGAATGCAAGTTGTAAATCAAAGAAACAATGCTGTTCAGGCTTGAGATGCAGAAGCAAGTTTTTAATTTTATTCATTAATATAAGAGAAATCCTATCCAATTTTTTCAAACCAAAAATAATTTTGATTACAGAGAAGAAGTGCATGCCAAAATAATGAAGAAATAATTCAACTTCCAACGTCTATAAGAAAGAAAGATTGAAGAAAGGATGTATCCAATAATCAATAATTATTATGGAGAATTACATAATTTTCTGGATTCAATAGATTCAAATTCGAAATCGGAATAAAATTTCTTTACGTCCCACTGTATATCCCAGATTTCTTAACTAACACTACAAAACACATTCCATTAAAGTTATGATATTGACCTATATGTATTTATATAATTACTGGAACCCTATAGTTATTTCATACACGATTTTTCGATTCTTAGAGCGATAAAGCATTTGATAATGGCCCTGCCACTCGTCGATAGACCATTAAGACGTTAATCAAAATTATCCTAGTGTGTTATTGTGTTATTATAAGCACCCTGCCTTTCCAACTGGGTCAAATGGGGTAGTTTCTCGTTATCGCTGTGACCATCATGCGTAAAAGATTAACATGATAACATTATTATTACTCAAACAAAGTCTACTCAATGAAAATCTGGAAAGCATAATATCTCCGTGAAGAGTATAATTTTAAAGAATTTCGTGTTGAATGTTCGATGAAACAATCATTAGAATCTCGTTATTATTTCAGATTTTATTCAGATTAGGGTGAATTGTAAAAAGCTTGATAAATTTAGGAGATAGGATTCTAGATTATTATAAGTTATAAGATTATTATAAGCTTGATTTATTTAATGACTGATTTTATTAGTGGATTCATTTTAATTACCTGCCTTGTAAAAGAACCGAGATAAAAGATTGTATCAATATATGTTCTACCTGATGCTGCTGATCTAATATCCCAACAATTGTCGATGCAACATTTCTCTGAAATTAACTTGGCAAGAAGCCACTCTTGAGGTCAGGTAGTTATTTATACGAAATGTAAGTACTAATGTCTTCACGAGGAAGCTTATCGACAAGTCACTCGAAAGGGCTTTAAGCGTCATTTAATTCTGTGTAATAATAATAGAAGACTTAATACTAAGTTCGCTTTAAATTCAAATAAATAATTGTATTCAAAATAGATTGTGGAGGAAGATATTTTTTTAATGAAAACAACAATATGGACCTTTACTCCCTGAATTCAGTGTGAAATTTGACCCAGAATATTTAGCGTGAGTCAATAAAGGTTCGAGCGAAAGCTGGAAAAGCATGAACTTCCTCACTTGTAAATTCTGGTAACGTACAAAACTTTGGGTTTAGGTGAACATAAAATTGCTACAGTTTCTATCCAGTTCAGTCTCTCAGAATGACATAAAAACTCAGAGTGAGAAAAGCAAATAAATAATATAAAATAAAGCCTTGCCACGCACGCGATTCTAGTCAGTAGATATGGCTCTTTTAGTAAGACATTAAAAGACATTATTCCCACAATAAATAATTTTGGGAATGTAAATTGCTCTAGACTTAAGAATAAAAACCGTAAAAAGTAGGTCATGCATTTAAGGTATTATTTAAAAAGGTTTGGTTAATACGTCTTTAATTACAAGGGATTTTTTTCGAGTAGTCCTTGGCAATAATGGACCACTTCAGTCATAATTTACTCACTTGTAAATTTTTTACGTCTTTCAAATTCAAAGTGCACAAAGAATTAAATTTTACATAGAAAATAATGTATTGCCTCCTTTTAGAGTTTTTTAAGAGATTTACACCTACAGTTTATAAATACGCTTTCAATTAAAATTCTATTTAATTCTCTCTGATTTCCAATGAATGTAGCGAAACAAATATTATGTGTGAGAGATGGTAGAAATTTTACATTGAAAGCGAATACCTGAAGGCATGAATTTTCAGCTTGTGAAGTTTGATCTCTACTGATTTTTGAAATGCCTTTTTCCTTTTTCTTTTTCCTCCTTTCATTTTTATGTGCTTTTTTCGGATCATCTAAAAAGATAATTATAAAAGCACTGCGAAAAAACAGGCGTTTTGAATCAAGTTTTTTATCCCTGCGGATCTCTCGATAGCAGCACTCTTATACTTCGAATGTGAAGTTTGACCCGCTTTTTTCCGAGGTCGGAAACTTGAGTGACTCAAGCGTAAACTTTCGATGCTTTACATTCATCCACATTTCATGCCACGATACTCACGTGCGGACCTTGTATGCAAAGTAGACGGGTTTATGATAGAAAATATAGGGGAAGTAAACCCGACCAATAAGAATTCACTTTTCTAGGGAAATTATAAATAGAGCCCACATTTCATTTGTCGAAGCATACAAAAATCTTCCCAGCAAATTGAAACAACAATACACGTCAATATTTTGAGTTATCCAATTTAGATTTCAAAGCTGTCATTCACCAAGTTATAATCGAATTTTAAACTGAGTTGATAGTATTTATTCAAGGATAAATTTCAAACTTTTTATTATTTTAGAATAGAATACTAAAAAAATTTCAAATACTGATAATAATAAATTAATTCAAACAGAAATATAATTGTTCATAAATACGTCAGAATTTCTGTCGGCAATTTTAATTCTTTTGGCAAGTGAAACTGTAAAACATCGATTACATGTCGGCTTGGCAAGCTTACATAAAAGCAATATCGAAACAAAATGGGTCAAAATTTTTTAGAAATAGGAAAAGCTTTTATTATAATTTTTTTAACTGAAATTTGAATTATCATTTTTTCTAATTTCCTGAATTAAAATTGGATTCTCTGCAAAACCACAAATAACAAAGGATTTCCAAATTTGCTGTTCAGATTTTCGTAACTTTCATCCGCAATGCATAAATTTTATAAAGTACGAGGAGTTTCTAGACAATAAATCCTACATGTCGTAATTTCGTGCAATGCAAAATCCCTACGTAATAAATTTTCGAAAAAGCATTTTCTGCAGTGATTTCCAACAAAAACAGTTTCTGGACAGCCTATTATAAAGTCCACTTATTTTCGACGTAATTTATTTGTTTTCATGATTTAAAAGTTTATCTGCAAATAAGATTCATGTTTTTATTGTATCATATGATTCCACGTGGGAAATGAAATTAGAAAATAAAACAGAAATATGAGATGGTAGTCCAAAACGTGATTCGCAGATATTCCGAATCTAAGCACTACAATTTACTGAGTAAATGATGAAATTTCATGCAACAGAAAAACAAGAAAGCAGTTGTTATTCGGGATAAATGTTTTCTTTTCTCATTCAAAGTAATTTTTCTAAATCCAATTTACAATGTTTATAGACATTTTTATTTGGAAACAGTTATTTTTAAAGTAAAAGTAAATATTATGAAAAGGGAGCATTATTTTCCTTGTCCACAAAAAGGAATTTACTAAACGATGTTTTCGGAGGGATTTTCTAAAGAAAGAAAGAGCGTTTCTTGGGATTTATCCTACTTTATAGAATAATAAAGTATTGTGTATATAAGAAAGGTTTTCAATTAAAATTTCATGTTTATGACAATTTTTTATAATAAAAATTGTAAGAGATTACTAAACATTCTCAATTTCATTACTCAGAAAAAAAAGTGTGATGAAGGAATCTTCTCGAGGCAGGAAAAATTTGCACTTAAATTAAAGGTCAAGTAGAGTCTTCTTTAGACCATAATACAGTTCCTCTTCCAGAAAACCCAATTTCAAAACTCACCCTAAAATATCATAAATATCCCTCTTATTAAGAGATCCAAAGTTTTATTTTTTCGTGCGCATAAAAGAATTATTAATATTTTTGAAAAAATATATAATATTTTATTCTAAATAACTGTCTCAGCATTTCTAAAATTTAGACAAACACAGAAACTGTTTATTTTGATTTTCACAAGGCTGAGAATCAATTATCAATATAAATAAACTGGAACTCATGTACACAAGGATTCAAAATTAACACGACTTGCTTACATCATAAAATTCCAATCAACAGACTCTCTCATTATGAAACTATAAATTTTATAAAACCATGAAGAAAAATACATCTTAACTATTCTGACTCAATTAAATAAAAAATTCTCTTCCAAACTTTCAACTTTGAATCTGATGATTTCCCAATCATCAGTAACAATACGCAATCCTGTAAATCCACATTAAATTATAATCAAAAAATTCTAAACTCCAAATGAACCAAATATTGCATCATTATCGAAAATAATTCTCTATGATAGTCTGCAAAACTTCAAAGAATCTGAGAAACTTCTCACTCTGCACTTGGTTCCCAGTCCGCACGTGTTTAGTATCAATTCCCACACTCGAAGCAAATTTTCCAATATTTTCATCAATTTCCCTTACCTTGATTAGTGGTGATGTCTGGGGGGCCCGGGACCCCTAGGGCTGGCTGTGGGAGGAAGCACCATGTCGCAACTAGAGTGCAGAACACCCTGGGAACGATGCTGCTGGCGATGCTGATACTCCTCGACGATTTCCAACGCATCTCTCTCCGAACCGACCCGTCTCAGTCAGGCACCGACTCTCAGGGCGCCCTTTCTTCCTATCACATTTCTCCTCGTCACTTTTCCTGTGATCGATGACGCGGCACGTACCGCATTATTATCGCGCCTGCAGGTGAAGCGGCGGCGGCGGCCGCGTTGCCCACCTCTTCCTCTTCGGGAGGGTGGCGTTGCGGGACGTCGTCGACCTGATGGCGCGCAAGCGAGGGGTTGCGGATCCGCGGGAGCGACGACACCAAAGAAAGAGGGTCGTCGAAGTATTACGCTGGTTCCACGCACACGGCCGAGGACCGACTCGCTGGCGACCGGCTGTTTTGGGCGCATAAGGTCCAGGCACGGAGAGCACTACGACGCACAACCCCCCTGCTATGTGAATCGTCGACGTCGCGACGTCGAGGCGCCGGCGCTCTTGCCTCTTCGACGACGACCCCACGTCGGCGGTCGCGAGTCGACCTCCCCGACCCAAGCGCAACTTCCCTCTGAAGTCTGAGTCATTCTTGGTCATTCTCTTGATTATTGCAACTACCCTGCCAGCCTGTCTGACGCTGCATGTCGATCTTCTGCCCTATTTTATTTTATTTTTTTTTACTTCACCCCATTATGTTCATTGTATGCTTCAGAAATCGAATGAGTGTCCAAATTGCATTCTGAAGAGTTATTCTCGTGACAGGGTGTCTACCGTCCTAGAAATCCTTGAAAACCTGGAAAAATCCTTGAATAATGAATAAACAATTATATAAGTTGCGAATTATATGTATTATTTTTTTAATATAAATTTAATTGTAATAATCAAAAAAGTACCTGGAAAAATCTATTTTTTTGTCCTGAAAAACCTGGAAAAGTCCTGGGATTTTTTTTTGAAGCAACAGTAGACACACTGCGTGATGTAGAGCTTGCTGAGGACATCCTGGCGACGGACACTGCGGGGAATTTGAAAATTAGGGTTCAAAATTTTATTATCCAAAGCTTATCATTAAATTTGAGGTCTTGAAGTTTTATAGGGATTGTTAATGGTATTTTGGGCTTAGGGCATGATTTTGAGGGGGGTCTTAGTACGGTAGGGGGTTGGGACTGTTTTGGACTTCCAGGGTGGCCACATGATTGAATTTTCAGTAAAAATATTATTGAAATTTTTTTTTTTTAATTTCGTATTATATCCAGAAAACACATTTTCAAAACTCAGAGTACAATATCGTAAATAAGTATCCAAAGTTTTTTTTTATAAGGAAGTGAGCACAGAAAATTTAATTTAGATTGAATTTACTTAGTGGATGATTTTAAGGTTGAAACTAGAGTAGTTGGGCTGAAACTGTTTTGGACATTTTAACATCAAATGGGATTTGGGATAATTTAACATCCAGCTTATCACTCATCACTAAATAATTTATTTTATTTGAAGACAGTTGAAAAACCATCATCAGAAACTGGAAAACACCCCTTTTTATGAACAAAGGAGTTTCCTCGCACTTTTATTTAGGATAGAATTTTTGTAAGTTACAGCAAAAACGAAAAATATAACTCATCTGTCAATACAATGCTTAAGAGTTGAGCGCGTTGGTGCGAGGAACCCTCAATGTAATAAATACTGAGGGTAGGGTTCTTATTCTCGTAGCAGGAAAGTTGGTCTAGGGCTGCCATGAATTTGGTGTAGAATTGACACCAAGTGAAAGGGAAGTAATGGATACGATTTCAATACTCTTGAAGTAACAATATATTTTTTTCTTTCAATTTTGTAAAAGCTGTTTTAACAATTTTCTAAAGCATCAAAATCTTGAACTGTACTCAAAAATCTAAGCAGCAACATTTAATTAATGGATCCAAGCCTAGATGTTAATACAACGAAATCCGAGAATCCTTCCAGATCGAAATTGTTCATAATTCAACGTCTGAAGTTTGCAAACTTTAGCAACTTTGATAATGCATCTATAATTGGAAAACTCCCCTAATTCATTGCTTTGAATTTGAAACTTGAACAAATCAGCACTTCTAATTCGTAGATATTTCATGCTCCCAATATTATTTAAATGATAATAAATGAATGCATTTATTAAATTTTTGAAATTTCAAACTCAAAATTAAACCTTCTGAGATTTCAATTATGAATTTTTCATTTTCAAATTTGTATTTTCAAACTATGGAAGAAGTGATTATGTAAAATCACATATAGCCACAGGAAAAAGTGGGCCAGTTGTAAGACAGCTCGATAACGTTAAATGCACGTATAACTGTTCCATAATTCAGAGCCTGTTCATTATCTCTCCAATCAGAATTCCTCTTCATGTATGCAACATTACTCCTGGGAGATTCATTGGAATCAGTGATCACTACGATTATATCATTTTCTCATGGGTCATTATATCTCTCACAATCAGATTCTGATCAACCTTGTACTTGATTTGTTTAATCGAGTCTCAGTGTAATCTGAACGACTACTTTATCAGTCAATCAAGTTTTTTTTTACATAATTGAATAATTTATCAAACATTTGTATCGATCAATAATAAATAAATCAATAAAAGAATTACAAGTTCAAAAATGAAATGATGGTACTTATTCAGCTTTTAGTTTAAAAGAAAAATCTGGTGTCGAAACTTTTTTGTGTTGCGATAAAACACAAGATTATAAAGCAAGTCTAGGCGAGACTACTTCTGTACTTAGTAATAACTTCTTGAGTCATAAAAACCAGCACATAAATTTAAAGAAACAGCTCTAAAGCCATACATATCTGCTTTCATAACTTCAGAGCCACTTTTCCTTAATTTGGAATGAATTTACACCAGAAAAATTGAGAGGAAAATTAACAAAAAACATTAATCTTAAAAAATACCATTTTGTAAAATATAATATATCTTTTTGAAAATAAGCAGATATTATTTATTCTGAAACCTCTCAAAACCATTTATAAGCAGAAATATACGTCGATACCGAATAAGCGTGGGAGCAGCAAAAAAAAATAAATGGGTTTTCTTTGTGTCACTCTATAGTGACAGAATGTTACTGAGTATAATAAATCATTGTCTAATATGAAACCCGCGAGCGAACACAAATCAAAAAATGTTTACTGTATATTTTAGAAAAAATGAATTTAAAATTGAGGTGGCAAAAAGACTTACTATTTGCTTTTCCTTTAAATTTACATAAAAAGATTACATTGTCATTTTCGAGAAAATTTCGCTCATCCCTTCGGGGTGTTAACTTATGAAGGTGAAGGGGTGACCAACCATTATCCCATTACGATTCCGGTACTGTCGCCTAGCAACTTCCTGTAGAATTAATGGCATGAAGTGAACACGCTTCGTTCTGTCCTAATTTACATATTATCGAGTAAACATTCGCAAAGTATCACTCTTACATTTGTAAAGCCCCTATCTTGCATCTTTTTCCTAAAGTTTCAACATCTTGTCCCATTCATATACTCTAATTAGATAATTATTAAAAAATTTCGTTCCTATTTGAAATCTTGAATTTGAAAAGCCTATGATTCGTTATTTAGAATTTGAATCCAGGAAAATAATTGACCTGGTTAAAAAAGAAATAAACATGGATTTACCATTCGGATTAAAAATATTCGAATGGTATTCCGTTAATGAAGAAAAACTTCGATAAAGACCAGATAGGTGTATGGCACGTTTTGCATAGTAAATTACAAGTTACGACCGCGGTGATAATTTCACAACCATGAAAAAGAAATATATACTCGCATCAGAAAAAATTTTTTTACTTAATCGGCAAATCTATGATTTACAGCACGAGCAAGCATTTTCCTAATACAAAAGAAACTGTTGCACGTGTGATAATTATTACTATTTCTCTCAAGGAAATATCCTTGACTTTTTCCCATCAATTTTTTTCTACCGAAGCCTATCTCCTAGAACCTACAATTACCATTGAAGCTTGTATTTTTAAATCCTTATAGTTTTTTTAGTAGTCTCGAAGTAGTAAAACTATTTAAGTACTCAAACTATTCAAATTTTCTATTTTAACACTATAAGTAATCAATTCTGTTAATTTAGAAAAGCCTCATTTTTTAGTCACCTAGAAAGATTGAACTTTTTCCTCTTTGAAGAACAGTCCTTTTTCCTTTGGGAAATAACTTTTTTCCATTAAGGGAATATCGATGTTCAACTAGAGATGTGAAAAACAATCTCTGCGTAAACGACTTGCCTTTCTTTCTTGAACTAAACTAAGAAATTTTTCTATAATTAAAATTATATGAAATATAATTATAACCGTGTGAAATAAAATGATACATTACTTTTTGTCGTGTTTTAAAGGCACATTTCTATTTATTTATAGGAATATACAAATCTAATTTCTTGGAATTGATAATGCTCTCTGATCTCAAGCCTTTTATACAATCATGATGAGGCAACAATAAAATTATACGTATTTAAACGTCAAGTTTTTTCTTTCTATACATATTTGCAGCACGGCACAAAACATAATCTTCCTGTGTAATTCGCTTCCTCGATGATGACCCTGGCCTGGATATTAGTCAATAGAGTTGAGGCAAGAAATCCTACATCCTTTGATTCTCTAGAAGTATGGCGGAGGTTATTGTCCTTCGACAGAGAAGCACATCTTCTTCTGATTCGAAATGCCGTATAATTAATTACTCCTTCCCAAACTTTCCAAAACTCAAAGTTTCTTCAAGCTAAAGTTCAAGTACATTAGAAACAGTAATTAATTCCAAATACTTGCATATAATTGCCAGCATGATAAGTTTTTTTAAAATCAATACAAAATATTAGTTATTCCTATTATTTAAGTAATTTACTTACTACCAGTTTTACTGCCCAACTCGGGAAGTTAAATCGGCCCAGAAAGTTGCATAATCCTTCAAAACGCTGCCACTGAAAACAGAAAAAGATACTTTAATTTTCAAT
This sequence comes from Synergus japonicus, assembly GCA_900474275.1. NCBI lineage: Eukaryota > Metazoa > Arthropoda > Insecta > Hymenoptera > Cynipidae > Synergus > Synergus japonicus. Next base: position 126,534 of record UCOH01012317.1, read on the forward strand.
ATCCAGAAATAATTTAATATTAAATATTCACAATTCTGTAATTTATCGTGCGATAATGAATGAGGTAATTACTTTTAAACGTAGATTAAAACTTTCAAACTGTGAACCACTGAATTTTAATTACTTTCTAAGAACTTGAAAGTCTAACTTTCAAGATAAAACAATAAAGTAAATCAAATTATTAATTATACAATATATTATTTTACTTCTGAACAATATTTGAATTATTTAATGCTACTTAATATTGTATATGCACTTTACGCCAAGAGTGTTTAATTTATGTCAGGTATCAATTGAATTTATGTTTGAAGAGAATTGGGCAAGCAGCTGAAACAGGTTCTCGATTCCATTACATATTATCAATATAACCCATATTTCCAAATTGGCTGGGGTGACGGTTACAACATCGGCAGTTTAAATAACGTCCATTATAATTTTGGACAAGGCTTCAAATTTATATTGACAGTTTTCAATTTTCAATTTTCAATTATAAAATATGATTTGAAAAATGATTTGGACTGGCGTCCGGAAATCCGAAATAACTCATTGCCATATGATGTATGCACGAATGCCTTTAACAGTAAATTGGTTCGACGTCAACGAGGAAAGTTTGTTCTATGTTGAACATTAACAGTACCCTGCTTTTTGTCGTCGTTAGCCTCGGCATTACCCAATCTGCAACATGCACGCTTCATCGGTATATGCATATATAATACGTATATATCTATAAGTATGCATTGCTATTAGCACCAAGTACCAAAACCCCAGCCATTGAAAAGTTTTTCCCTTCAGAATAAGTTGGATCCATTTCCCCGCCTTTCAGACAAAATTCCCTGAGAGGAAATTATTAAAAATTCGAAATTTTCAATAATAGTGTTATGGAAATTTTTTTTAAATTTCGCATAACAACGTTTTTGAAATTTTATTTACTTAGATTATACGCAATCTTTTAAAATTGTTAAAATTGCTTAAAAGCTGATAATTTGTATCTGCGTAATTTTGTTACTTCCTGAAAATTAAAACGTGAGCCAGCGCTTATTGTTTACCAGACTAATTTAAATTGAAAATTCGCAGGATCGTTACTAAGCTTTTCATGTTAGTGTTTTATAGTAACAGGAAAAACCGCTAATTACACTCAGGGCTCGAACAGCATGAGCACAACATATACAGCTATGAATATTGCAGCGAACTCAAGGACACCAGAGGTAAAAGTTTAGGCTACCATAAAGCTGATTATTTGTATCTGCGTAATTTTAATGCCAGATGATATACGCAACTATGATCAGTTATTGCAATACATATTGAACTTTTATATTGTAGGTCGATTTGGAAACATGGATATGAATTTTTTTGTCGATTATCGTATTATTCGTATTTTACAATTTTTGAATATTTTCGAATTGAATTAAATATTTTTTGACTCGTCTATTGACTTATCTGTTGCACACGCCTGTCTGATTTCTTTCAAATGGAAAAAGAAACTCAAGTAAGTTCAAGAGCTTCATGCAGCATGAAATGTATCGGTGCGGATATACGATATACAGAAAAGTAACTATCTGTCTTTCCTGAGAAATTTCTGACAAAAGATTCTAAAAAACAGAACAAACTTGCTTGAAATACAGAAGAGAATGTGTATAATTTTGCTTTATATTCATGAAACTACATTTCTACAACAAGAAAAATCCGTAGGATGAACTACATGAAAGAAAAAGGGGAAAGACAGTATTTTATATGTAAAGAATGCTGTCTTCACTTTTTAAAAAATTTATTTGCCTTTATTTTTTATCTAAAACACATTTATTTTTATTTCTGTAGAATAATATTATATCTGAAATCTAGATAAAAGTAATTCATTTGGAAATAAAATGACAACAGGAAATATGCCTACCTAACTATCCTTCATAAAAAGATATTACTGAATTAGATAATGTTGCACAAGTCATTAATTTTGCTTTCATTAACATGAGCGAGTGTGCTTAATGCCATTTCCGGTAGCTTCCGCTGTGATTCATTATTCGACCTTTCATCACAAGAATAGCAAATAAAAGAGAGGAAAAGAGAAAAATAATCGAGGAAATTTTCAGTGAAATTGATTGATTAGATAAAATGAATGTCATTGATTGAAAATGAATTGGATCAATTTTTCTTTTTTTCTAACTTAAAGACCAATAAATAATAAATGTCTGAGTTCAATCAAACGTTGAACGACCTTAAATGTCGTTTTCGCGTGATAAAAATTCCTTTCACGAACTCCACCTCACTCAAAAACCTTTTCACGGTGTGGCAATATTTTTAAGGCTTCATGCTTGCGAGATAAGAATATTATGAAAAGAAAATATACATATAGAACATATTTCAAAGTAGCATCTGTATCATCTGTATCATCTGTACCATCTGTTTTCAGAAGGAAAATATAACAAAAATGTATAGATTTTTAAGGGTAGAATATGAAGATAGAAGTTACTTTCATAACATTTTAGCAATGGTATCATAAAATCATCATAAATTTTGAAGGGAATCTTTGAATCCCTACTTTTCAGCTGCTGAAAAATTTTCATTTGTTAATTTATTTCAGAGAATAAGAAGTTTAAACTTTAATAAAACTAAGGTGATATTTTTTTATGACCCATTTTTCAAAATGAAAATTCCAGTCTCTCTGGAACAACACAAGATGATATACTTAAAAGTACTTAAGATTACGAGATGCCGGCATGTGTACTCACGTGAAGTAAACGCGGCCCCTTGTATTAAGGGGGGCGTTCCAAATAAGGGTGGCAGTCTGCTTGTCACGAGGATCAGCGTGGGTCACAGCACTGCATTCGGAATGTGCAACCGTGTTCTCTGTCTTAGCCCAAGAACCAATCCATTCATTCGTATTAGCGTCACGTGCTTGCAGGAAGAATCCCTTGAAGACATCTCCTTGAATCTTTACTGAAATTGTTCAGAAAAAAGAGATTGATGAGTGGATCTAGCATTTCTCTCTAAAAGCTATTAGTGAAAGAGATTTAAAGAAATCAATTTAGGCCAGCCTCTCTTTTTTATTAGTGCCACTCTATTCGTTAATCTAACTGCTCCATTCTAAAGGTGAACACCCAATAATTCTTTAATATAAAACGCCGAAAAGAACCAGAAGATTCGAAAATATTTTTTTTGACATTTTACGTAACTGAATTAGTTCAGATGATTAAATAATACTTAGTAGTCTCTGAGTAGTGTTTTTGTCTTTTATACTTTATCTTTATATTTTATGACTTCTTTTATAGCTTCGTTTCAAATAAATTTGGTTTCAAATAAAAGTTTGCATAGAAACAGAGACACCGTAAAAAACTGTTTAAAAAAAACTACTTATCAGCACATAAAAGTAAATACGTATCTCTTTAATTTTTTTGTCCTCAACAACATAACGAAGTTTCATTGAAATCGGTTATTAACAATAAACAATTAAGAATAAAAAGCCTATCTTTCTTTATTTAAGAAAAAAGTTTATGGGGGCAAAGAAACCAAAAATGGATCACATTTTATCGCAAAAATTCTACTTTTTACTACTGTTAGCATTAGAAATACTATTATTATAAATAAATAGACTCTGTACCTCTAATTATAACTAATTTATGCTTTTTTGCGTGACTTGAGTCTCACAGTTACATAAAAGTTTGTAATAGGGCTCTAAACGAGGTTGCAGATTGAGAGATGTAATTCACGTAGTAGCGAAGGATGACTATGATCAGTCAATCAGTTGAAAGTGAAATTACACAATCTGAATAATTTCAAAGATGAAGGATCAACGCACTCGGGCCAGACCTTCGAATCGCGTCATAAACCCCTTTTCAATAACCTCAATTCGAGTTTAAATCAATGATTTCCTATTTCAAACACAAATTTGACGCCAGTATGTTCTAATTGGTTAACCACTAGCACCAGATTTATCTACTGTGTACTGAAATCAAAATTATCTTTTTATATACCTAGTTCTTGGTCAATTAAAAACCAAGTTTTTACCAGAAATTTATTTGTCTATAAAACCGCGGATTATTCGTGCCAATCATATTTGATATTTGATATTCTCACTTTCTATTAAAGGTAGACGGTGTCAAGGTCAAAGATCAGTAAGAACCAAAATGTTGAGCTAAAATGTTGCGTGTAAAAGTTGATCACTCTAATTCACCAGACATAATTTCTCTCTCTATTTTCGTGTCAGCCGTTCAATGCATTTGATCATTAAACACAAATTCTATATATTCTTTCGCCTGACACTGAAAATCGATCCGCTCTGCATAAAGTTTGAAAGCTGCACGACAATTAATAAAGACCTTTCTGAGTTAATTGATTCAGAAAATGAGTAAGATCTGAATTTAAAAATATACGTTGTATATATTTTCAAGTTCAGGCGTGTTTTAATTTGAATAAAAATCCAGAACTTAAATTTCAAGTAAAGAAATCATCTTGTCCACAATATTTATTCTATTATACAATTTTATTTTATATTGAATCGCTTTGCCACTTTGGTATTTAAATTTATTACATCAAAGAATTACATAATCGAGTCATCGAAACTGGAATCAATTTTTTTTAATACACGGTAAAGATTTACGAATGTAGAAACTGATGAATAAATTTCGTATGCAAATGCGTTATTCGGCGCGAGATAAAAACTTTTTCTCTCCATTGATAAACTTGATATAAAACTAAATTCATAATCTGCTTTTGAGATCTAAAATATCAATTTCTGATTTGAATATCTCCGTACTTAATCAATTGTTCTTGTGCATATTCCGAAATGTTTATATAACTACAATTCTTATCAATTGATTTATATATGTAATTTGAGAGTTTTGGAATTGAAACAAAAAGAGCAGGAGCAAAGATGCAAAATTGTTTAAAATATTCGAACTCCTAGTCAGCAATTTATGACATTTTTCATTGAATGGGGAACTGAACAAAAAGAGAAAACTGGCGTTTTAGATAAAAGGACACTGGGCATACATGTGCTAGGTCAATTGATCGAAATGGGAAATGTTTTGACGGACATTCTGCCGTTGACGTACATACCCGTTATTTGGGATCCGGGGCTGAATTGTTCTGCAGAGGCGATAATGGAGTAAGGGTTGGTTCCCAAAGGTTGTGGCTTAGATTGACCGTGATAAGGCTGATTGGGCTTTGGTTTCACACACGCGTCTACTGGTGCACCATCCGGAAATCCGTCAGCAAACGTTAACGAGGCGACAATGGTCGACAGCAAAATCACTAACTGCTTTCCAGTGGCCATCCCGATCGTGTTTCCTCTCACGGTTCTGCACAAAATGAATTACAAACCTTTTTTTTTATTTCAACCATTCAGTTACCAATCAATTCAATGTTTACCAAGAATATTTCCCATCCAGAATTCTTTGAATTACCAATGGTATTTGGTAATATTATTAATTACCAATATCATTTACTTTTAATTAATTAAAATTCTTAATTAAGTTTTTTAATCAAATTCCTGGTTAAATCGGTATTTATAAAGTTCACATATAAATTCTGTGAGGGAAACATGTTTAAAAATTCCGATAAAACTCGGGCTCTACATATTTTAAAAAAGAAATTCTTTATTAAAATATTATAATTATTTTTATATCGAATTAAAGTAATCGTACCCTTAATAATTTAATATTGATTGTTCGCACAGCGAGTGAATCCTGAGGACGTGTTAGTTAAAGAAACGCTTGAAAGAAACTGTTAACCGATTCACTGCTGTAAGTCAAAAGTTGCTGGAATCCCACTCAATTCACATTTGCTAATTGTTACTTTCACTTGATCCCTTCGAAGTTGTAATAACCGGATCGCGTGCCTTACCTTATATTTTTCTCAGTATTTCCCTCCTACGGTTTCCACTTTTCTCTATTTTTCATACTTAAAAGTTGCATCTAAAAATCAACCTTTATTCCACATTTAATTTTAATAAATATTATGTTAAAATAAAAGAATTGACTTTTTAGTCTTAATAAAAACTCCGTATACCTGTCTCCCTATTAATTAGTCTTCGAATTCTACCTTCACAATCCCAATTTCTTTTTTGAATAGAGGAAATAGAATAGAGTTTTCACATCCACCTATGTTTAAGGGACGCAAATTTCTTCTTTCTCAAAAATTTGAAATATCTAATTTCAAACCTTTTTTTAATACTCTCCTTTGAACCAAATTGCTCTCTTTTTTGCCTTGAATTTCAATTTCAAGTTCAGTTTCCCCAAAAGTAATTATGAAATTCCTCTTCACCTTCTCTTCCAAATCCTTCTCCCACCCATAATCTTTTAAATTAACCTAAACATATTTATTTCATTTCACATTTATTAGAATGATGCAGGTATTTTCTCATCTACATATTCTTTAAATTACTTTTAAGAAACCGGAGGGAATACTATAGTTATAAATCCTTGTCTACATATTTCTAGATATTTGTTTGTTATTTAACATAATACTTCTGCTAAAAACTTTTGAAACTAATCTTACAAATATTAGATTTTTCAATTAAATTATAAATCAAACGAGGATTTTTTTCAAGATATCTACCTTATTTTTCAGGTAAGTGCTCCTGTGGTTAAAGAAAGTTAGTTGATTCCGTTCTTCTTTCAAATAATCCTTTTCCTCAATGAATTCATATTCAGTAAGCTCACGCTTCATTTCGACCTTGGTATTTGGTGAAAACTGAAAAAAATATAATTTTCATTAATTTAATTTTAAATATAGTGTAAAATTAGCATTTTATTATAACACAAATACTTTTTGTATTAAATGAACATTTTATACTCTTTAAGTTTTATTTTTCTTAATTTTAGAACTTTGTTTAAAATGAGAGAAATAAAATTGACAATCTTTTATAAGTGTGCGTAACAATAACAAAGTTGCATATTAGTTTTAGGTTATATTCTATTTTTGCGATTAAACGGATTAAAATTAAACTATTTTCTATTTTGCACTAAATTTCTAAATTTTTCATAAATATAAAAAAAGCTAGATAAATATATAAGTTGTTCTATTTTTTTCAAATCAAGTAAATTGGGAATTGTAAATAAAAAAAATGAAAAAAATATACTGCCAAAAACTAACCTTCATTTCTTTATTATCGATGTTAATGTTCAACATTCTCTCCATTCTGTTGCTGTTGAACATTCAACTATTAATTTTTAAATGCACAATACAGTTAATGTAATGTTTAAGGGTATTAAATTTCACACTAATTATTAAACAAATAAATAATATAACAACTGTGAACTGTCAAGCGGTCCTTTTGTTTCTGCTCTTTAATTGCACTAGGCGCATGCGTCGCGAACTTCACTGGCTACAGTTGGCGCGCATTTTTTTGAAATAACAAAATATGTAAATTATTATTTATAATAAATAATTACATTGAAATACTTAGTATCCCTTCGTTTGAAGTCAGAATTAATAATTTTTTAATCAGTAAATTCATTTTTGGGTAAAAAGTAAACTGTTACCAAATCCTATAATGTATACAAATTAAATTTAAATAAAAATAACTAAGAAAAAATATCCGGAGATAATTAAGTATATTTTAATTGTAATCAATAAATATAGGAATTTAATAAAGTGTTAAGCTCAAAATCCCATTCTTCATTTTACTCAACGAAAATTATAGATAAATATTTTTTCTCTCTGTAGCACTAATCTTTTTTCAAATATAAGACTGCGTAGAGAGCGAAAAAATATTTAGTTTCGATAATTTTGGTATAAAATGAATAATTCAAGATCTGACTTCAAAATTCAATAATTTTATTTTATTTCAAATATTTGTTAAGTAAAATGAAGAAATCGAGTTTTTAAATTGGAATTTGACTCCAACACCTTTAATAGTTTAGTATAAATAAAATTTCTTACTAAAAGAAAGGATTGGAGAAAATTACATAAGCAGATATTTACTTATAATTTCTCTTTATACTGAGAATCTTATAATTTTAGAATGTTACAAAAGTATGAAAATAATATTGATATTATATTCTAAGAATCGAACGATTACAGAGAACTACGTCCACCCATTTACACAAATGGTAATTCTGCTTAATCCCAGGTACAGTTTAAAATCAACTTCTTGAAGAGCTTGAACAGAACTATGTGGAATCCCCAAAATCACATAATATCCATTTGGTGTAAATTCCTCACTAATAGCATAAATCCTCCAAACTTCAGTTTTCAATGTAGAGTTCTGCTTTTCCAGTCTTTGCAGGATAGACTCAGGATTCTCCATCATCCCCGGAATCCACATGGTGGCTCTATAGAATTTATCTAGACTTTCCAAACCCACAACTTTGAGAAATGTCCCGTTTAAAGGATTGAGTCTAGGTACCATATTAGTTAACCAGTCCCTCGACCACAAATCTGCACTTTCTACAACAATTCCCCCTGATTGGATATAGGCTTTATTAAATCTAGGTATGGGACCCTCTTGGATTCGGTCTATTTCCTGTGAAATAGACTTCCTTACTAGTCCCAATTCGATTTTAGTTATGCCCACTTTCCAGTAGTCATCTGTGATGATGACTTTTGCAAGCTCATGGTTCTTAGAAGGCGAGACCCTTTCAGAATATCTAGGTCTTTTTACATTTTGAGGATTCCCAAGCGATGAGTCCTTGAATTTCCTTTTCCGTTTTCCAGAAACATTTCCCGAAAAAATTTGAGAAATCTCACCTCTTGATGTGGAAGGTAGAGCAACAAAGTTCTCTGGATTTAGTGGCGAAAGTTGTGGATACCAAGATCTGTTTTCTTGATTTATGAATGGTTCTCTTTGCACCGGCGATAAATTTTGTTCATTTGTTGTCATGTTGTTTTGGTTTTTTGGTAATTTATTTTTCTTTCGTTTCCGGATCGCTTTGTTTCCTGACGAGATCACTTGACATCCTCTCATTTCTTGATCACCTATTGAAGTCTCTTGATTTTGCCAAATTATTTGGTTTCTTTCAGAGGCTAAATTATTTCTTGATGAATTTCCATGACTACTTAATGTATCTGGATTCTCTGGGAGATTCCCTGCATTCATTTGAGAATTTTTACTGGCGGACATGGCTAATTGCTTTAGCCTTCGTCGTGCATTCCGTCGCTGGTTTTTTGTGGTTGCATTGTTCGGAGGTTGCTTTTCTTGTTGTAGAGCAACTGTGTTATTTTCTTCAGTCTTTATTCTTATATTTAAAGGCTTTTTAAGAAGTAAATCCTCTCTAATTCTTATTGGTACAAATTTACTCGCCGTACTATCAAATTGGTTGGAAGACAACTCGGTAGGCTCTAATCTGTTCTTCGACCCTGATGGAATAGATTTGTTACTATCGTTGACATCGATTGATTTAACTCCAGCTTTTGAAAGTTTCTCGGTACTCTTACCATCGATGTTTGATTCTAAAAAATCTGGTATTATCTTCTCTTCAACTTCTATTCTACTTTCTACTGTTGTCAATTGTCTGGATTCTTCATGACTTTCTCCCTCTTTCAAAACTTCATCTTCTGACCGTTTTTCCCCTATTTCCGCTGAACTAGAACTCTCTTGCTTCTCACCTCCTGTTTTTAAAGTGGGTGATAAAGTTTCTGAAGTCTTCTCTTCAGTTGCCAACGGAGAAGAATTTGTCAGGGGATCCTTGTTCTTCTCCAAGGACTCTGGAACCAACTCTTGAAGTTTCAACTCCTCTGGATCTGCCTTCTTTAACTCCTTTACCTCCTTCACCTCAACCTCTTCCACTTTTTTCTTATTAGAAATGTTTTCCATATTTGTCCCACGAGTAGCTAGGGAAAGGGTCGTCCACCCTTGCAGAGCCCCGCATGCAAGGGTAAGGTTTCTTACGCTGGGAGGTCACCCGGTATCCCAGGACACCGTTCGAGACACCACACCCTGGTGTCATACAGTCATCAGCACGGTCGTTCACACCTTGACTTGAGAGCTGTTGCGAGGACTCAGAATGGGTCCCCGAGCGATGGGTTCGCCACACTCCCTACGCTCAAATTCCTATATAAAAGGGTTCCGAAAAAATTAAAAAACACAGATTTCTCTTAACACTTTTTTATTCAGGGTATATCAGTCATTATGGATTAATCGATTTTAATGTGAAAAAACAAAAAAAAAATTGTATGATTATTTCGAAAAAAATGTTATACTTGACTATTGAATTCTTATACAAAATATTATCCCATTATTGTTAGTAAATCTACTCGACGCCGATTGAAAATCAATTTGATAATCAGCTTTTAACTTTTGGCACGGTTTTCAGATATTAATTCTGAAAACCACTTAGCAAAGTTTCTCAATGAAGTTTGAACTTATTTTTGGCAAAATTCCAGTTTCAGTAAAATGAATTAAATTTTTTCAGTAATAAAGTTCTGCTCTGGTAAGTAAAATTAAGGAGTGGTTAGCACATGTTAAGTATTCTAGAATTTACGATTTTTGAGATTCTGACATTTGTTTTCTATGCAAAACTTAAAAAATAGTATCGCACTAATTTTTCGTTGAAAAATTAAGAATATCTTTTTGAACTTTACTTCCAATGGGTCCAAAATATTCAAATAATTTTTGAATGTTAGAAAATGTACCGCGCCAGAAATCAATTTTAAAATTACCCTTCAAATTCTATTATCTCTGTATAAGAACTCCTGATCTTGATCCTAGTCATTAATTACCCATATGCATCCCAAGGAAACTTTGAAATTTTAGTTCTTTTACAACTTTCACAGAACTAAGCGGAATTTCTAGCATCAAAAGTAATTCCTTATCTCGTACTTTTCTTTCCATACTCCTTCATCAAATGGTAGTTTCACAAGTCTAAGTCTAGCCCCAGGCCAAGGATGGAGTTTACATATAGTATCAGTCAGCCAGTCCATTGACCACTTATCAGCAAATTCCACAACAATACCAAACCACTTCAGATGAGTATTGATAAATTTCGGAATTGGACCTTTTCGAATCTTATTGATTTCCCGTGACATTGCTATCCTTATTAGCATCAATTCCTCAAAACCTACGGTTGTTTGACCAAAGTCTTCTGCAACAAGAATCCTTTTAAGTTCCAAATCTTTAGGAATCAATTCCTCATTGAAATTTTTAGGTCTTTTTAAATCAATAGAACTATCAGGCGGACTATTATTGAGTCTTTTTCTTTTTTTACTTGAGGAATATTCTTGAGAACCGTAAAAGTCCTTGGAGTCCACCTCGAGTTTTGATGTAGATGGTCGAGCTAGTAAGTCCATTTGAATTCGCGGTGGATATTCTTGGCTTCCTGATAGGTTTCCTTGGTGTCGTTCTATATTTGACGAATTTGCATGATATTCGTGATACTGTGTCGGATTTACTTCGTTTTTAAATACACTTTGATTCCTTAATGAATCGACTCGATTCTTAGGTTTTTTTCGTTTTATTTTGTTCTGTACTGGCAGGTTAAAATTCATTAAGGGTGGAATCCCTGAATTTCCCGAGTAGTGTCCTTGATTCGTCATTGGAAGCTCACGATTCCCTGTTAAGTTCCCTTGGATTGAAGATGAAAGTCCTTGATGACCTAACAAGGCTTGATGTTGCAAATGAGATAAGATAGGTGCAACTAAGCAGGATCTTCGCATTGCTAGTATATTTTGTTGGTTTCTGATAACCATCTCGAGTATATTCGGGAAATGATGGCTTATTACTGGAGCCCTTGGTGTTATTGATTGTTTTTTTTTATTTCCTGGGTGAGTTGTATTGCAAGTTGAAGAATTTCCTGTTTTATTCTTTTTCCTCTTTTTCTTCTTCCTCTTAAGCATCGTTTGCCCTGCAATTCCAGACTCATCCTTAAGCGGAGTCGTTCCCAAAGAGCTTTTATTTTGCAAAGACTCACATGTTGATTTTAATAAGTTATCCTTTGTTGAAGGGGTTACAATAGCCAGTGGAATTTTGGCAGTTTCCAGTTTCGTCTTTGAAGATTCGGAAGCTTCTGAATGAATTTCTTCAGTAACCGATGGATCAGAGTTAGTAGAATTTTCACCCGGTTGTATTGTTAATGATCCACCATTTGCTGCTAGTATAGCTGCTTCCCTTAAAGCAATTCTTACTCTGCGTGGAGGGCGTTTTCGCTTAACTTTTGTAGTACTTTCCCCCGTTTGTATATTTCCGGAACATTTTATACTATCTACTTCTTTTAAAGAAAGCACTACTGCTTCTGATCTATTCTTCTCTATTTCCGCTTGCTTGGTACCCTCTCCTTTGTTAGATTCTGCAGCATCTGCTACTAGCCTCTCTTTTGACGAACAAAAATTGTTACTCTGGTTGACTTCATTTATTGACGATAACATCGCTGCTTTTGTTTTACTCACTTCTGCTATCAATTGACTGGCTTCTTTGTATTTCTCTCCCTCTTTCAAAAACTCTTGAGCGTTTGGTGTTTTCTGCTCTATTTCCGATGAACCAGAACTCTCTCGGTTATAATCATCAGTTTTTAAAGCTGATGTTCCTTTTTCAATGTTTGTTGCCTGCACCCCAACTTTCACTGCTTCTATTTTCTCATAATTAATTTTCTCCATTTTTATCCCACGAGTAGCTAGGGAAAGGGTCGTCCGCCCTCGCAGAGCCCCGCATACAAGGGTAAGGTTTCATACGCTGGGAGGTCACCCGGTATCCCAGGACACCGTTCGAGACACCACACCCTGGTGCCATGCAGTCATCGGCACGGTTGTTCACACCTTGACTTGGAGGCTGTTGCAAGGTCCCAAAAAGGGTCCCCGAGCGATGGGTTCGCCACACTCCCTACGCTAGATAGAGGTATTATCTGGATAAGAAGTAAAGATTTATTTTTCTTAGAACTAAAGTAGTTCTAAGATAAGGTAGACTTCCAAAAAAAATTTAAGAATCCCAGCAAATATTGAAATGATCTGAAGTATCTATGTTCTTTTTATGCTATGTATGATGCGTTGAACCCTTCTACGAATGTCAGTAATTAAAACAAACTTATCGGTATCAGAGTAATTAAGAACGCATGGCAAAATTTAGCGATAATATCTCAAGAGTGAGGAAGTAAACACCATAAATCTTTTGATACACATCTCTGCGCACTTGTACAGCAAATAGAAAAATTTCCAATATTTAGTTGATACAATCGAGTATCGCAAAGCTCTTTCGAAACTCTCAAAGCACGCTCTGCGTGACAGGCGTTTGTATTGCGTGCACTTTTACGCTGTGAACTACCACAAGTCATCCATATATACTCATTCACATATATATCTACACGCTCGTGTAAATACGACTTTTCACACAATATTGATTTTCCTGGCCTTTTCAGTCTTTGCCGTTATACAGCAAAATATTCTGAGCGGAATAATTCGTTGCATGATTCGTCGAACTGAATGTTGCCCAATTTCGAATTCCGAATGCGATCTAAATGTTCCAATTGATTCATAGAAACTAGCGGGAATGTATAAGAATATTGCTTCAAATAAAAGCTCAGTTCACTGAATTTTATGATAAAAATAAGAGAAAATTAATTTTAGAATGAATTTTGAAAATTAAATGAAAATGAAAATGAAACTTAGAGATTCAGTGGAAGATATTCTTTCGCAATATCGACAGGAAAATATTTATTTTAGCTCTTAGTACGAATTCCTTTTTTGGTATTCTTGGATTATATTATTCCTTTGGAAGTTTTGTTCTGCTTTAAAGTACAATATTGACAATAGTTATACAAATGGATATAAATAATCGTAAATTTTAGAGTAAATTTCAGGTAGTAAGACCTGATTATACTGCAGATTCTTAAAAATGCTACTTTTATATATACAAATTCACAAAAATTTTTTCCGTTACGCAATGAATCAGTTCGATGCATTTTCAATTCCAATAATTAATTTAAAACGTTATCATCTGGATATACACAATTAAAATCATACCGTTTTACTTTTTCATTGAGCTAAAAACTTAATCCACTTTGGAATGTGAGAACTGATCCATGTCATTTTCAATCACTTCGATTGCACATGGTCGAGGAAACCAGCCTCGAATGCGATTTAACTTATTGTCTCCGGATCCCTCATCTTCTTTTTCGCCAAAAAGCCAATACCTGTTGACAACATTCAATCATTTTGTTAATAAATTTTTAATTAATTAAATTCTGCTATAGGAGAAATGAAAAAAGTCAAGAATACGAACTTGTGCCTTCGGGTGACGTTAACAACGTCGCCAACTTTTAGACTAATTCGTGAATCATTTGTACAAGGTGGAGAGCACAGAACTTTGAAACCGTGACTAATGGGAATCCAAGATCCGGAGGCTGGCACCACAACTCGATACTTACGAGCACGTTTTCTTTTCTCCATTTTTTGAATTAGTTGTTCTCGCTGTAACAACAAAAGAAAGAAAAAAATTATATTAATTAGCAAAATGATCTCCATAAATAATAATCTTATTTAAAAAAAAAACTTACAGTTAGGGAATACTGATCACAGCCTTCGATTACAGGCCAATGAATTCCATCACCTGGAGGAATGCAATACCAATTTATAACTTGTCTGACATTTCCTTGCCAGCCTATATCGTAAGGATGAACGAATTTTTCAACCGTCCCGTATCGACGATACTGAGCTTTTGCTAGAATCCAGTCTTCAATTCCTGTTCTATTCTTAAAAATTGTAATTACCTGTAACCCATTCAAACAACAAATTGAATTAATTGAGAATAGGGATCAAAATAATATTCTAATAATTGTGAAAATATCTTACTTGGAAGTAGAGCAACATTCCTACAGCTATAACGACTCCGATCGACAAACCGATCGCAAAAATCACAGAGAAGAGGGTCAGCAATGAAGGAGGTGGAAATGGTATAGGCCTAGGCGAAAAAATAGCCAAGATCCATGAAACTAAAACTATTGTAGCAACCAGAGAACCACCAACAGCGCTTGCGAGAAACGCCGTGAAATATCCATGGTTAAAATGCCCTACACAATTATTTATCCACGGACAATGATGGTCCATTTTCAGAACGCAGCGACCACCTATAGAAAATTGATTCTTAACACTCAATTCCATTTTGAATTTTAAAAAATTGTTGTATATCTTCATTTAAATAATTATAAAGAAAATTAACTTACAACTTCTACAATGATGCGATCGAGGCGCTTTATATCCTTCGCACACTGTGCAAAATTGAAGATACTGGCAGTCGGATGCATTTTCCTGCAAATTAATTATTTAGATTCTTTACAGTACTTAAATAATAAGATTTTTGTGTTATTGAGAAAAATAAATAACAATTACCGGCATCCACTTTAATGGTAGAAATCCAGGTCCCTCGAAAATAGCATTTATAAAATGATAAAGTGTCGATCCACTGAGACTAGAGAAGAGTAGAAAATTGATTGCACCTAGAAGACTCTCCTGTGGTGGTAACCATTGTCTACTGCAATGTATTGTCATCAAAGTAATAATTTTTATGAGAGCTGAAACAAGAATTTAATTAGTTTTCCTCAAAAATGCAAAATTTTCAGAATAAAATCTAATAAAGCATATGATAAACTATCTTAATTTCATTGCTTTCATATTCAAAATCTCTGAAAATTAAAATCCGTTGAAAGTACAGATAAGCTTCAGATTGATTTTATGTACTAACTAAACACGTATTCAAGGCAGAAACAATGGAAAAATATCAGCAGAATCAATGATGATTCCGCTTCTGACACATATAGATTTACCACACTTTTTTATTCCATTTCGAATGAAAAACTTGATTTCCAAAATTTACATTTCACACAGTTTTCTTATTACATACTATAAACATTTTTGATATTTATTTTACTCATTTTTTTCATAATTATTTTACTCTTTTAAAGTTGTCTATGTATCAGAAGGTCTTATCATCTTGTTGTCTTGTGGAATTCAGTTACGAATTGCAATGATGCAAACAGTACAGATAGGATTTTCTAAAGCTTGGGGGCACAAACAATTGAACAAAAGCTAAGTGTAATTCTTAGAAGGTACAGTCGTTCGTTAACTCCCATGCATAATTAATTACTTCCTCTTTCCTTTATTAAAATGAATTGGTCAAAAATAGGAGGCATAGCAATCGTCGACGATTCTATTAACGACCACAATATTATTAGAAGAATTATTGAATCTCAAAAAGAAGAACATTCTTTTTATCTTTTCGATGTTAGTGACTTAATTAACAAACATAAAGTGTGGTTGAAAAAAATTCCGAGAGTGAAACCCCATTTCGGTAGGTAGAATATATCATTTTGAAAATTAATTGAAGAATTTAATATTAAAAAAAAATAATTTAAATACCAATATTACAGCTGTAAAGTGCAATTCCAATCCATTTGTAATCAAAACTTTAGCAGCACTCAATGCAAACTTCGATTGTGCGTCACTTGTGAGTAATTAAAAAATTAAAAGTCTATAAAAACTGCTTTAAAGCTTTCAATAAATGAATATTATACCACCTTAGCGAGAAATAATGCAAGTTATGGAGTTCGGAGTGACCGGAGATCGAATCATTTTTGCCAATCCAGTGAAATTTCCATCGCATATTAAATTTGCTAGAAAAGTTGGGGTTTATAGAATGACAGCAGATAATTCCAGCGAACTTAAAAAAATTAAAAATCTCTTTCCAGAAGCTAAGTGAGTAGGATTTTCATATTTTAAATTAATTTGCTATTCATTTAATTTAGTACTTATTATTCTAGTTACGAAAATAATTAAAATCTTTTAAAAATCTATTGTAATTTTAATAGAATAGTTATCCGAATTCGTTGTGATGCTGAAGTTGCAGAAATTAGCCTTGGAAATAAATTTGGTTGTGAGCCAGGACAGGAAGCAGTCGAAATGATAAATTTAACTAAACATTTAGGTCTCAATTTGCATGGCTTTAGTTTTCACGTTGGTAGCCTTTGTGGAGAAATGACAGCATATAGTCGTGGGATTCAAATCTGCAAAAGATTAGTTGATTATGCAAAATCAATTGGTTGTAACGATGTTTGTCTTATCGATATTGGTGGGGGCTTCCCTGGTGAATCTAATTATGATGTAGATCAGGTAAGAAATTCGCACTTAAAAAAATATTTAAACTATCTAATCATCTAAATTTTTGAAGAAAATTCAATCTATTTTTGTAAATTAAGCCAAAGGGGGTATTGTTCTTAAGATTTTGCTGATATCAGTGTTTACAAAGACTCTCAGCTATCATCACAGATTCTAGTATGCTATTTACACAACTTTATTGCAGTTTGCGGGAGTCATAAACGAGGCTGTCAATGATATTGATGCATCTATATCAGTAATCAGCGAACCAGGGAGATACTACGTTACATCAGCCTTCAAATTGATTGTTAATGTGTATGGCAAGAAGACGATTGTTGATAAAGATCAAAAAAATTATGTATACTATGTTAATGAAGGTGTATTTGGCTCATTTAAAGATGAATTGCTGGGCCTGGAAACCAGATTTCCTATTTCTCTCAATAGAGTAAGTCCATACTGAATTCACAAACACTCATACAGGAAAAGTAGTACCAGGAAAAAAGTAAATCTACATAAGAGATATTTGCGATGAGTAAATTAGATTTAGAGATAAGACTGATGGACAAAAATTTTAAATATAACTGCACATGATTTTCTTTCGTCCTCAATTATAATTTGCTATTTTATGATTCTTTAGACTTCTAGTAGCGAAAAATTTACGAGCACCATTTGGGGACAAACAGCTGCTGATCTTGACTGTATTCTTAGAAATGTTCAACTTCCTCAATTTGAAATTGGTGACTGGTTAATTTGGAAAGATATGGGAGCCTACACTTTATCATTGGCGTCATCCTCTCATGGTTTTAATCTCGCGAATGTTTATCCAATTATTCGAAAAAGTCAATGGTAAATTTATTAAAAGTTAAAGCTTTAAAGCTTTGGAGTTTAAAAAAGATTTTAATAAAAACTTTAATATTACAACATTTTTTCAGGGAAGCTTTTTGCACTGAGGAATATGGTATAAATAAGTTAATAACAACAGGAAGAAGTTGTAACGAGAAACCCAGAAAATTTTCTGAGGAAATTGAAAGTTTCAAGGAGATAATAAAAGTGCAAGGGTAATGTTTAGATTTGAGTTGCCAGCAAATATACAAATCATGGAAAATAAGATGAGAAAATTGTACCAGCACTTTTTCCAGATGCTGAATACTTAATTTTTAATCAAAGATTATTTCATTAATCATCATTCCACGAATAAAATTTCCAAAATCTACGACCATGGTCACCTGATATAACAAAAGGATATTTCTACTACATGCTTAACATTTCCTTAAAATGTACGACACATTAGACGTAGAATTACATAAAGTTTATAACTGGTTTTTAATTTCAATTTTATCTCTAAGTTTAACCCAGTTATCAATATTAAAAGTTATCAGTATTTTTTAATGGCATTCGTACTAGTTGTATAAACTATTTTTGAATTTAAGAAGTTAAAAAAGAGCAACTATATATACGGGATTCTGCAAAGCTTTGAGGCACAAACATTTTATCAAAAACTAAGTGTATCATTCTTGGAAGGCACAGTCATTCGTTAATTAATTACTAAGCATAAGTAATTACTTTCTCTTTCCTTTATTAAAATGAATTGGTCAAAAATAGGAGCCGTCGCAGTTTTCGACGATTCTATTAATGACCACAATATTATTAAGAGAATTATTGAATTTCGAAAAGAAGAACATTCTTTTTACCTTTTCGATGTTGGTGACTTAATTAACAAACACAAAGTGTGGTTGAAAAAAATTCCCAGAGTGAAACCCCACTTCGGTAGGTAGAATATATGATTTGAAAAATTAATTGTAAAATTTAAAATATAAACGTCTGAAGTTAAATATCAACAATATTACAGCTGTAAAGTGCAATCCCCTTCCACTTGTAATTAAAACTTTGGCAGCACTCAATGTAAACTTCGACTGTGCATCACTTGTGAGTAATTGAGAAATTAAGTCTATAGAAATTACTTTAAAGCTTTCAATAAAAGAATTTTGTACTAACTTAGCAAGAAATAATGCAAGTTATGGAGTTCGGAGTGACCGGAGATCGAATCATTTTTGCCAATCCAGTGAAATTTCCATCGCATATTAAATTTGCTAGAAAAGTTGGGGTTTATAGAATGACAGCAGATAATTCCAGCGAACTTAAAAAAATTAAAAATCTCTTTCCAGAAGCTAAGTGAGTAGGATTTTCATATTTTAAATTAATTTGCTATTCATTTAATTTAGTACTTATTATTCTAGTTACGAAAATAATTAAAATCTTTTAAAAATCTATTGTAATTTTAATAGAATAGTTATCCGAATTCGTTGTGATGCTGAAGTTGCAGAA
>UCOH01012318.1:5384-34100 GCA_900474275.1 Synergus japonicus
GCACGATAACTTTCGAAAGAATTGACCGATTGATGCAAATTTCCGACCATCTATCAAGCACTATCTTTGCGATAGCTGCTCACCTCTATCTGTCCGCGTCGCCACCCAGACGCAACGCCCATCCTTCCCATTGCCACGCAGTAACACTCACTGCTTAACCCCATACATTCCCTATTCGACTACTTATCCAGACCGTGTCCACTGTCCAGGTAGCACTCGAAATCTAGAGTAGGGTTAAATGGAAGAGGGTTTATAGTGAAACCCTCTTCCATTTAACCCTACTCTAGATTTCGAGTCTCAGCCACACTTCGATATTAATTTGAAACATTAAAAAAGAATGTTTTAAAATCTCAAGGGATGTGCTAAGAGACAGGCGCGTAGCCAGAAATCGTGTATCTTTTTTCAATGCTTGGAAAGTAAAGGACAGATAAGGGGCATTTGCTCCCTACTTGTCTTTTGTTTTCCAAGCGTTGAAGAAAGATACACGATTTCTGGCTACGCGCTTGCTAAGAGATTTTGATTGACTTTTCAAAGATTTATTAAAAGGTATTTTCACTTGAAATCTCTTGAAGATCTTTAAACTTTTTTTAAACTCTTTCAAAAATCCTTTCAAGTTCTTTTAAACGATATGTAAATTTCTGGTAGTAAATAAATAAAAAATAACGCCGCAATACTCTAACATATATTTTGAGAGAAAGTATTTAAAATTTTTAATCTTCCGCCGAATTACCATCTTGATAATATACCCCTTTAAGGACGTTATTTCTGAATCTTCGATAAGAAACTTAGTTAAAATAAATTACAGTCAGAGGAAATTAATAAAATATTATTACAGGATAATAGACTGCAAAGTGGAGATCATATCTTGCAAATTGGAGATGTTAACCTCCGGGGAATGGGAAGTGAACAGGTCGCAGCTGTGCTTAGACAATCGGGAACCCACGTGCGACTTGTCGTTGCACGCCCAGTTGAACCAACCTCCCCCGATTATCAGGTATTCATTATTTTTATTTACTATTAATTAGTTAATTGATAATATTTGACATTTAGTTCCTATTTTAGTATTTTCGTTATATTATTATGATATTTATCCTATTCCTTTTATTTTTATTCTCGATTACTTTTATCATTTTTTATTTTTTACTTCACAATCAAAACTATTTTCTTTTATTTTTTGGTTTTTTCATTGCTTCTTGAAGATTTTACTTCTTCAGGCTCTTGATAGTCACGCTCCGATTGTACCAACGAAGATCCTAGGCGACCCAGATGAACTTGACCGCCATTTGATCCATTCAACTCCAGAAACTTATAATCTTCGTCATACGAAAAACGATTCAAATTATGACAATAGCTACATGTACTCTCAGCAATCGGATATCGAAATGCACGTGAGTAACGCAATTCAAATAATATATAATACATAATACAGACTTCTATAATTTTCAATTTCATTTTGAATTCAATGTTTAAACCGGATTGTTAAGGGCAGATATCACTGAAATTTCAACCTGTTTAGAAAAAATGGCTCATTTCGGTATTTTGTAGTAAATCGTCAGTGCCTTGAAAATATCGCGGTAATTCGTAAGGAAACAATGCATTTTGGTCCCCTCGTTAATTCATAATATGTTTTTGGCCAATAATCTCGATAAATCGTAGTTAGCGTTCCTCAACGTTTCATCTTTCCGCTTTTCTCCCTCGTCATTCATGTTTACATTAAGCAAATCCTTTAGTTCATTTGTTTCTTTAGTCACGTTCGTAAGTGTCTGAAAAAGTCTAAAATGACTTGTAAAAATCTGAAACGTGCAGTTCACAAAACGCAATAGACCAAGCGCATGTAAATTCCCTTGTCCAAAAGAAGATCAAAGATACTAGTAATAATAGATCACAGACTTGATCTCATTGAATAGAAAGCTACACGAAAAACAGTGCAGTGGCTGGTCCGTTTGTGGGTGAATGGTTGTTCCTCGAGCACGAAGAGCTGCTCGAGGCCAGCGGTTGCTTTATTATGGGTGAATGGTCCTCCCAAAAAAGTGAACTGCTCTCTCGTTTGATGAGTAAGCGGCCCTTAGTATGCGTCGATTAGCATAAACACCAATTGGGGCACCAGTTACCCTAACATTTTTTCCGTATAACTCTTAGGAACAAAAATTTCTTACATCTAGATAAGAAACTCATGTGCTGAAACGGTCAGTTTGGTATTAAAGTGGTGCTACTAAGACCCCACAATTATGGTGGGATTAAAGATGTAACCTACTAATATGGCGTTATGCCATCTATAAGTTCTCTCTTCTATGTTTCGTCCCAGGTCCGTTCACTGGACTCATCAGTAAGGCAATGTGAACGGACCTTGCCTTAGACACAAGGAAAGGAGATTTTTTCAGATGCCGAGAATCGAACTCGGGCCGTCTAGCTTCTCAGTGTCGAACACTGACGCTGAGCCATGCTGTAACTCGGTGAAAAAAAGAGATAGAATATTTTTTTTTAAAGTTTAAAAGCTTATGAAATTCCACATCTAGTGGTGCCAACCAGATTTTTTTGACCCTCTGAAAAGAATACAGCACGTGACAAGTTTAAAAAAAAAATTCAAGATTTTCACAAATATTGTACCTTGCAAAATTTTGAAAATTATACTCGTGAAATTGTCACCTTTCGCTCCTTGTCACATAATATACTATTCAGATATAATGTTCCGGGGAATGGAACCTCATATATTAGTTACCACTCAGTATGTATAAAAATGTCAAACAGATTCGGCCGGGGACAGTTTATATGTACATTTTTATCCTGCTATGCCCTTTTTTAATAATTTTTTTTATAAATGTAAATATTTAGGACAAGATAAATGTTAATTTTCGACATTTTCAATCTGATATCTCAATAAATTCAGACGTAATTTTGAAGCGAAAAAAATGCCGGTAAGGTAGTGATGGGATAAGTAATACGTGGCCTTAAAAGATTTAAAATGCTTCTTTCAAAAAGATTTCAAAAGACTTCAAATGAATGAGTGTATACTAGTATATTTGAATAGTGATCATTAATCCCTCGTTATTCAGCTTGTACTTCTATTAACCTGACCGCGCGCCAATTCCCGAATTTCTGTTTTGTAAAACATAATTCTTTAACGATCATTCCTGACTTATTTCATTTTCAGTATATAAATAAATATTGCTTAGTTAGTAAATTATTAATTATATATTTCAGGCAAGACCAAGCCTTATAATGGACGTCGTGCGGAATCCAACGCCAGTGGGAGCGTCGCCATTCATTCCGACACTCACGGGTCCAATTCAAATCCAAGACCTTCCGGCACTTTCGATGGATCCGATCGACGTTGAGTCTTTACCTGAAATGGAACGTTTCACCGTAGAATTAAAAAAGGATACTTATGGACTTGGAATCACTATCGCGGGATATGTTTGTGAAAAGGGTAACTTATTTAATTATTGCATTATTGGAAATTATGTTAATATTCTGAAAAACGTCTGAAGCCCGGGAATTCGACAATTCAGTCTCTTTTTTTTAAGGGAATATGTTGCAAATTAATATAAATAAGAGAAAATTTAGTCAATCTAGTGCCGTCGCTGTATGAAACATAGGTAGATCGACTAGTTTTAGTTTAAAGATATTTTAAAGGTGTCAGCACAAAACGCTCTACGTACCAAAAAAGCATTTACAGGGGAGATAAAAAAACGGTGTAACTTTTTTCAAACGTTTAAATCAATAACAAAAAAGAAAATGCCTTCTAGTGTCCATCGAACTTTATTTATCTAAAAAATGGGAAAATGGGTACCTCATGAACTGAACGATAGGTAGATGGAGCGACGCCAAAACACATGTGAAATCTTGCTTGCTAGATACAAAAGAAAGTCGTTCCTGCATCGTGTGGTGACTGGAGACGAAAAGTGGATTTATTTTGAGAATCCGAAACGAAGAAAATCGTGGGTCGATCCCGGACAACCATCAACTTCTTTCTCAAGACCTAATCGCTTTGGACGCAAGACGATGCTGTACATTTGATGGGATCAACAGGGTGTCGTCTACTATGAACTATTAAAATCTGGTGAAACTGTCGATGCTCACCGCTACCACCAACAACTAATCAAATTGCGCTGTGCCTTGCGTGAAAAAAGGCTGGATTATGAAGAAAGACATGAGAAGCTGATTTCTCTTCACGACAACGCATCGAAAGATAAAGACTTTTTTTGGCGTGGTATACACAAATTGCCCGAGAGATGGGGAAAATGTATAGCAAGCGAGGGAAAATACTTTGAATAAAGTTTATTTTATTTTCTGCAAAGAAAAAAGACTTTCTTTTGCCATGGAAAAGATCCAAAAAATGGGAAAATGGGTACCTCATGAACTGAACGATAGGCAGATGGAACGACGCCAAAACACATGTGAAATCTTGCTTGCTAGACACAAAAGAAAGTCGTTTCTGCATCGTGTGGTGACTGGAGACGAAAAGTGGATTTATTTTGAGAATCCGAAACGAAGAAAATCGTGGGTCGATCCCGGACAACCATCAACTTCTTTCTCAAGACCTAATCGCTTTGGACGCAAGACGATGCTGTACATTTGATGGGATCAGCTGGGTATCGTCTACTATGAGCTATTAAAACCTGGTGAAACTGTCGATGCTCACCGCTACCACCAACAACTAATCAAATTGCGCTGTGCCTTGCGTGAAAAAAGGCTGGATTATGAAGAAAGACATGAGAAGCTGATTTCTCTTCACGACAACGCATCGAAAGATAAAGACTTTTTTTGGCGTGGTATACACAAATTGCCCGAGAGATGGGGAAAATGTATAGCAAGCGAGGGAAAATACTTTGAATAAAGTTTATTTTATTTTCTGCAAAGAAAAAAGACTTTCTTTTGCCTAAAAAACAGCGGATTTAAGCTTATACACCTGGTATATGTTATATCTTTTTGTTTATGCGGGTTTCTGTAATGACTGTAAGCTTTTGTTTCTATTTCAGGGAGTTTGTCTGTAAATTTTTGTGCGGTTTAACTTGTATTTTTAGTTTAGATTTGCCTATAATACAACGGTGACAGAAAAATTACACTTTTCGTGGATATGCCCATACCTTTTCTCTCCGTGTAGAATAGCTGTCACTAAATAATAAATCTTCTCTATAAAAATATTAACAATAAGTAAACATGATACTATATAATTTGATAAAATTATAAATTGTATCGAATTATTCATACAGGAACAACAGGAAAGATTCAATACTCGTTGTCAGCTATTCTATTATTGTACATTCTGTGATAAATTTTATCTTACGAAAAAAAAACAAGGCGATTCATTTACCATATCTTAAAATTTACAAAAACTGAAAATAATGCGTACAAAATTTAATTATATGTAAAGGTGAAACAACTTAGGGGTAGTTACCCGGCACTTCTATGCTGCTTGTTTTTCTTAAAAATACATAAATATGTAATACCTTCATCTTCTTTTTTGTGTGTAACACGTATTTTCTTCGGATTTTTTTGCTCCATTTTAGACTTATTTTGCAATTTTATACATAATTAGGTGTTAGTTTACACCCGCGTAATTGTTTTGTTCATGTTGGGTGGACTCTCTATTTTACTTCCATGTAGTTATAAAACTAATTTCCCAATTTTTTTTGTATACGGAGAGAATAGATATGGTTGGGCGAATCATAAATATTGAAAAATGTGGGACAACCATATCTATGGTTCGTACAACCATAGTTTGGTCAGCGCAGTCAAAAAAAAATAGATAAGATAAGCAATTGAATGGTTGTGTTGACAACCATGTCTGTAACAACCATATAACTATGGTTGCACCAACCATATAGCTTTCTCTCTGTCATATCGATCACAGACACTAAACAAAAAGTATTTCTGCTTACATGTAGAAAATCAACAAGAGTGAAAGAGATGGAGAACGATTAAAATGAGCCATGGATGGCAGAACATGGGCCAATTCGCTGTTGTTAAAAAAAAAAATTATTTTAGCGACAAAAATGGAAAAGTTTCAACGAGAGTAAAGACGTGAATGAGAGAAGCGTACTGACAATATTTTGATATGAAAGAGAAAAAGATTGCGCTATACTTACATTTTATTAAATCCTTTTTTAAGCCAAAGAGGAACAGCACTACACGCGCGGGGTGACGCACTCACTGTAAGAATTGGTGCAATTCTTATCATGGAAATGAATTAAACTTGGATGCCAAGGTAAAAACAGAAAACCGGTTCAATAAAATATACTTTGTTCAATATTTACTGAAATTATGAATATTGTTTATAAGGGTAGAAGATGTAAACAAGAAAAGAGTAAATTAATTTCATATAAAAAGTTTACAATCATTTTTTAACTATAATGCAAATGAATTCCATAATGATTTTAATTCGTGTGAATCCCAGATAGCAAAATGATTGCAAAATCATGGCGTATCTACCTGCATATCTTCCGATCAATCTGCACAAAGTTTTTTCATCTGATGAGAAATATTCGCGTCATTAATTGAGTCGCATATCGCTCGCATATAATATCAATAAAAAAAACTCTGATAAAATTGCTCTACATTCTTGAATACTTTTCCTTTAAGGGAACATCATAAAGATTGCAAAAAAATTAAACAAATTTTATCTTTAAAGATAAACACATCCACTTCTCGAAAATGTATCAGAGCGAATCAATTTAATTCCAAGAGTATCCGTCAAGAAAAGAGAATTCAAATTTGAGTGAATCCTAGCCAATCCGAAGTTTGTATGAAGATTCTTATACGAATGAATTCGAGGTAATCCGAAGTCTGTATAAAGATTTTTATCCGAAGGAATCTGTGAAAATTCGAAGTCTCTATAAGAATTTCTAAATGAAATAAAAAAATAAATATAATAGAAAATATCCGAATAAATCGATACCATCCGAAGTACGTTTAAAGATGGCTATCGGAATGAATCCGAAGTCAGCCTATAAATTCCTACCAAAATCATCAATCCAAAAAAAATTCAATATATCAACCAAAAAATTCCGATCCACATGAATCCCAGTTAATTTGTGTCAGCTATCAGTAACACCACAAAAGGCTGATAAAAAGAAATAAAAAACAGTTTTGTAAAATTTTGCACTTATGATTGCATGTTAAAATTGACGATTTTATTAATCAGTAATAGAAACTCTTCGGAGAAGTCTCGAATTCGTTCGAATTAAATATTAGGATTAATTTGGTTCAAAAAGTTTCTTCGGAAGAGTCTCATTAGATTTATTTGGATTGAAACTTCGACTTCGTTCGGTTTCTTCGCATCACCTTCGGATTCATTTGGATTGAAATCTCAGATTCATTCCGTTTGATATTTTTCGGATGAGCCTCAGATTAATTTGAATTAAATATTCGGATTCATTAAGCAAGTTCTACGTCGAAAATGTGAATCGAAATGAATCAGGTTCGCTCGGATACAGACTTCGCATTCGTTCGGAATACCTCGAACTGCATGACTCGAATTGGATATTTTATCTCAAGGGCGTTGAACCCAAATGTCATACTCAAAATTCCATTCTCCATTTTACTCAACGAAAATTATAGATAAATATTTTTTCGCTCTGCAGCGATAATCTTTTTTGAAATATAAGACTGTGCATATACAGAACGAAAAAATATTTCATTTCTACGCTTTTTTCATAAAACGAAGAATTCAAAACCCTAAACTTCTTTTTTTACACGATTTTCGTAAGTGCTCGAGCTTTGAAGTGTATATCGAGATTCGGAAAATTTTTCTGAGTGAGTGAAGCACCCTTGGAGTGAAGTTTTGTGCCTTTTTTGCTCGGACAGGGACTTGGCAAAATGTAAGTACTGTTTACCCGCACCACTCAACCCGCGTCTCCACACTTGTAAAAATTCACTTTTTAGCCAAACAAATTTCTTTTTGCAGAAAATAAGCAGATAGCCCCTGTCGTACAACCAAAAGATTGTCGATAAAAAAAACGACACTTCAAACACATCATTTTTGCGACCTCAAACACCGCTTATTGGCAAGATGTGGACACAATAGCGGATTTGAGTAAAGTCTACATTAATTTTTAGTGGTTTGAAAATGCTCCAACACCGTTAATTAGATCTATACTAACATATAGTTGTCAAATATGGTTCAATATAAGCGCGGCGGTTATGGAGAAGCTTCGGGTGTTTGAAAGAGGTTGTCTAAAAGCCTGCCTAAATATGTATAAAACTCCAGAATCAGATTTTACTGAAAATTATTCTAATAGCCAAATTTATAACAAAGCAAATATACCTAGAATTGATAATTGCATAATTAAAATGACTAGAAATCATATTGCAAACTCCAAATTAGTATAAAACAATAGTCTAATCTCTAGTATGTGTTATCCAAATCCACAATATTTCGAAAAAGTTAGACACGAAGGCAAAATTCCACCGGAAGCTTTCCCATATCTGGACAGCCTATAAGGATTGATACAAAACAAAAATATGATTCCGCTCATATACCATATAAAAAGACACGCTTATAACAAAAAAATTGATTATGAACCGTACATAGATATATATAACACTGAAAAACAAATTAGATTTTCTAAAGTAATTCCAAAAAGAGATATAGAAGATAAATATATAAAAAACACAGATTATTATTGGTGGTTGCACAAATACTATCAAATTACAGACACAATTAAAAATCTTCCAAACAAAGAAATTAGACTAGAACAGTTTTTCTAAATGTTTCATTTTTCTATTTTTTAAGAAGGAAAATAAAATTGACGCTGATACGTAACTAAATTAAGCTTATAATTTTAAGAAAAGTACCAAAAATCAAAAAGTATATTAGACAAATCTGTAAGTTATTGAATCTCAATCACACAGAATACAAGTACAATAAGTACAAAAAGGTTATAGGTTTTTAAGATAAGTTATTATATCCTACAATAATGTAAATATATGTAAATATAAAATAAACTTTGTTCTAAAAAAAAAAAAAAATAAAGTGCTCGGATTGTTCTACATGTGATTATGCCTCCAGTGTTCGAATCCTGTCGTCAAGTGGTTTTTTTCTGTTTCATGTTGTTATTTAATTGTCTTTTAAAATGTTCTAATTATTATAAACTATGTATTTAATTGTAGAAGAAATAATTTTTCTAATTTATAGTTGTGATTATTACAGATAATTAGTATAAATATGCAAACAAAATTTAATTTCAGAAATTATTTTTTATTTTCTGCAGATGACGGAATTTTACGTTTTCGTACCGTAAAAATACGGACTCAATTTGAATATTAAAGTTTTAATTTGTAAAATTCATCGTTAGGTGGAGTTTTACGTCTACTGTTCGGAAATTTACCGTGCTACACGTAGGTCCTTTTATTTACACCGTCCAGCGACGTAAAATTCCGCTGAAATTTTTTACAGTGTAGACTCGTGTCCCGTAGGTCGTGCGTTCGATTCCCCCTCGCGTTGCGTGCGAAATTTTATTTGTTATATATGCGTTAAAATTTACCAATATCGATTAATTATAAGTATATCCATAATATACCTGCTAATAAACTATGTTCTTGATTAATAATTATTTTTTGCAGGTTCTACAGATTTTTTTTCTGCGTGGATAAAAAACGGGCATGACCGGATACAATCCAGATTCATCTGATCTGTCAGACCGTAGAACTTTCGGATTCTACCGCACAGTATACGGATGCATTATAATTTCGGATAAAATCCGGATTCCGAAAGTAAGAATTAAAAGTGACTTCATCCGGACAATTTTCGTACATGATCGGATAAATTCCGGATGACAAAAACCGACTAACGTCCCGGATAATTTCGGATAAATTTCGGAATCCGGATTTTATCCGAAATTTTAAGCAGGGCAGTGTATCGAAACTGTAGGGTTTCATAAAATATTAAATTTTGCAAGTTTTATATACTTTTATAATTTTTGTAAAATTAATTTTTCGACTATAAAGTTATGAAATAATCAAACAGGATGATGGAATTTGAAAAATATTCATATAGAAAAACTTAGATTCCGTGGAGTGTCCAAGTTAATAAATGGATAACAGAATTCCAAACTAAACGCACTTTTTGGGGGTTTGAATTCCTTGTTTTTTTCTTTTTTTATTTAGTTTTACTGTGTAGGGTGCCTCCCGACACCTACTATTTTGAGGCCCTTGTTCCGCGCCTGTGTAATTCTGTTTACTTTTCAGCTTGATTTTAACGTGCGTTTTTCAAGACGCAAAAGGTCAAATTTCAATTTTTTTGGTAGCAAATAAAAGAAAGAAATTGTGAACAAACCTCTGTCATTAACAATTCTTTCGAAAAATCACTTTGATTGTGCTAAACGAGTACGAAATTATTTCATTCTAAAAACGGCGGACAAGTTAACTTGCATAATACTGCAGCTGTCAATATTTTGTTAAGTTAAAATGTCCGCCGTTTTTAGCATGAAATAATCTCGTGCTCGTTTAGCATAATTCAAGTGCTTTGTTCAGATTTTCTTGCTTTTATTTACTACCATTAAAATTGAAATGTCGGCAGAAAACGTCGGCGTAAAACCAAAACTAATGAGAGTGAAAAAGACAAACAGGTCTGCCTATCTTTGTTACTCTCACGTCATTCTGCTTTACGCCAACCTTTTCTGTTCTCATGGGACTGCACCTTTTGTCCACCCAACCCTGGTTTCTATTAGGGTGCCGTCCATCACTGATCTATATAATAACTGG
Source organism: Synergus japonicus (assembly GCA_900474275.1). NCBI lineage: Eukaryota > Metazoa > Arthropoda > Insecta > Hymenoptera > Cynipidae > Synergus > Synergus japonicus. Next base: position 16,089 of record UCOH01012318.1, read on the forward strand.
ATAGCGGATGCTGTGTAAAAGTCACGAAGGAATAATAAGGAGACCCAACTGCCAGTGGAAAGCCTTTCGAAACTGGAAACAAAAAGTAGACCGAAAAGAACTTTGTTTGAGTGCGCAGTTGTCCTCTTCTTATTCATGGGAAACTGTGCGAGTGAGAAAGTTTTTTAAATTGTCATAAGATAGAGAGGTTATGTTCGTTTGTTATGCGATTTCGCGATTTCATGCGGTAGCGGTGTATGACAAAATTTAGATTTTTATAATGATATAAAAAGAGTTGATTAAGTATAAAAGTGGTAAGTATGTAGAATATTATTAAATTTTTTTTTATCTTGAAATGTTGAAGTTGTAATAAATCTTTGTTATTATTTTGTTATAATCATACGTTGAAATAAATTTAGTGAATACTTTTTTTTTCTATCACTTCCAAATATATTTTTTGTGATAAAAAACCTACACAATGAAAGAAATATCGACCTAGAAATCTAAGATCGAAAATGTAAACCATAGAATATTTTTAAATCTGAATCTTATATTTAAAAAATGTACTTTTTGATCTTTTACATATTATACATATATAGTCAAAGATTTTTTTATATTGATTTGAACAACGTTGTGATGCGAGGATTATAAAGGATTTAAATATTTAATAACCTCTCTATTTAATGTCAATTTTAAAAACTTTCTCACTCGCACACTTTCCCACGAGTAGGAAGAGGACAACTGCGCACATGCGCACTCAAACAAAGTTCTTTTCGATCTACTTTTTGTTTCCAGTTTCGAAAGGCTTTCCACTGGCAGTTGGGTCTCCTTATTATTCCTTGGTGGTCGTGACTAATTGGACGCCATTTTGTTTGGAAATTTGTGCACTTCGGGAAACTTCGTGGCTTGTTTCGGCAACATTCGGATCTTCGCGCTAAAATTTAAATGACGAAAGTTACATTGATTCTCGAATATCGAACCGAATGTTGCCGAACCCGAATGTTATCGAACCGAATATTGTCGAAACAAGCTACGAAGTTTCCCGAACTGCACAAATTTCCAAACCAAAATGGCGTTCTATAAATCACAAAAATTGTGTTCCATGCGCTATCCAGTTATTATAGAGATCAGTGCCGTCCATCGACATATAGAAATGGACTGCGGGACGCTATAAAAAACCGCGTAATAATGCGTCAGAGAGAGAAGTTGCAACGGTGGGTAATTTTGCCTCTTTCTAGCCGAAGCTAATTGGTTGAGCTCCACCAAGCTCAACCAATTACCCATCGTTGCAACTTTTCTCTCTAACGCATTATTACGCGCTTTCCTCCAACGTCCAGCAGTCCATTTCTATATGTCGATGATATAACCGTGCACCAATCACAATCGAAGTAATGTTGTCAACTCTCTCTTGAGTGCACGGTTGGGAAAATAAAATACCCTAGGTAAATTACATGGTTTTTTACAGTAATTTATTAGGCATTTTACGTCGAAAACACAAAATTCATATGGAGTGGGGTTTTTTTACGTAAAATACTTAATTTACATCAGTATAAAACCATGAATAATACGTAAAAAAAAACTTTAAGTAACGCCCCAGGTTACCGTCCTATGATAGCTAGGGTTACTATCTCGGTTGCGTAAAAAACAAGGACGCTAGCAACATTTCTTTAAGACCCGTACGGTTTCAAAGCAGAAAGGAAGAGGCAGTTCATAATTTTGGAAATTTTGCCTATTTTCAAGAAAAAACCAGGACACTAGGACAAACCTCAAAAAAACAGGACATGTCCCCAAAAACCAGGACGGATGGTAACCCTAATCCTATTAGAAAAAAGTCATGGCATGAAATCTCGAATTGAGGAAAGTCGAATATCGAAAAGTCTCGAATTTGTCTCGAAAAGTATCGAAATAAGAAAAAAAGCATTGAGCACATTGAATGTAGAAAAGAACATAGTATATAGAAACGATAGTGCGACGACGGCCGCGTAGCGGCCGGCAGTGGCACTAGTCTGATAGCAGAAACCGCAAAGCAGAAACCAGAAAATCATAAGAGTGAAAAAGACAGACAGATTTTCTCTCTCTTTTACTCTAATAATTTTCTGCTTTCTGCTTTGCGTTTTCTGCTACCATCAGGATTAGAAGTGAGGCTGGTGTCCTATGATTGCGTTTTGCGTTGCCACCCTGTCGCGTCACTCGAAGTTTTTTACGTTTTATACATGGTTTTTTACTTATATATTACGTATTTTACGTGGAAAACACCACACTCTATAAGAATTTCGTGTTTTTGACGTAAAATACCTAGTAAATTACTGTAAAAAATCATGTAATTTAACTAGGGTAGTAAATTACTACCATAGAACGGCACACTCACTGCACAACCCTGCTTGAGAGTCTCTAGAGTTTCTAGTTCCATTCTGGCTGTGTAGGAAATTTCAAATTATATTTGTATTTTGTCTATAGTATATTGGTACGTAGCATCCATCGTGCATCGTTCTGTGTCACACAAGTCAAGAGTGCGTGCGGTTCACTGACACTTGACACACCCTATAAATGTTATTTTTTTCACGGAATCCAAAATTCTGTAAAACCCTTGACGACGATCGTCTGAAATTCCGCGAAATTCCTTGCGCTTCCGCGATCGTTTAACAACCATTTTATTATCGTTCAAATATCGTATTTTTCGCCGAGTAAGAAGATAAATTAAGAATAATTATGGTGAGTCGTCGTCATCACCTATTTTGCATTAGATTAGAATATACCATCACCACCACTACTTCTACTTCTTTCACCTTATCCACTTTTTATATTTATTAAAATCACTACAAAATATCGTTTCTCAAAGTTTTTTCCCGAATTTTAATTATCTCTTTCACTAATATACATAGGTATAACCAAATTTCTGATGTGTTCATTTTTTTAAAGTTAATCTATATATACAACTCTCCTAACCTACAAAACAAGTCATCATTGTACATATGCAACAATTTCAAATATATATATATATATATATATATATATATATAAATTTTGACAAACACATAAGTGTACCTATTTCAATTTACAGAGTAGATAAAATTTCACGAAATTAAAAAGAGCCGGCTTAAAATTTGTAGTATAGGTGTAAGGTATGATAGGGACATTTTAATTTTTTCACAATGACCCATATTTATATATTATCCAAGTGTTAAGCTCAAAATACCATTCTCCATTTTACTCAATGAAAATTATAGTTAAATAGCTTTTTCCTCTGTAGCACTAATCTTCTTTGCAAATATAATAAGACTGTGTACAGCGAAAAAAAAATTTAATAGTTTCAATACTTTTTCCATAAAACAGAGAATTCAAAATCTAACTTTAAAATTCAATATTTTCGTTTTACTTAAAAAAAATTTGAATTAGATATTTTCTTGCTCTGTTTGTATAATTCGAGTACTACGGTTAAAAAATTTGTTCGAAGTGACTATGGCCAAACGCAATGATAAATCGCTTTCAAACTTGGAAATATAAAAAATAAGGCAATAAATTGCGTTTTAACATTCATTTTAAGAAATTAAGTAGTAATTTTGAAAACAAAAAAAAATTGTGTCTGTAATTAAAAATTTTTTTTTCAAAATTACTTCCTATATTCCAAAGTTTAAATGCGATATATCATTGCGTTTGGTCATGGTGACTTCGAAAAAAAAATTTCATTATACTGCAGCGCAGACAGAATATGCCCTTAAAACGTATGATTATTTTGTTTCGTTTTTGAAATTCTCGCTTTCTGGAATCTAGGATCTATGAAAAAGTAATGATGTGAGCATAAAATGATAAAAGTAGGGTCATTTTGTTCGTGTTTATCAAAAAGAGGTAATTGTTTTTCTATGAAATATTGCCAGCAGGGACTAAGAAGTTTATACTTTATAGCGTTCTTTTGTTCTTGCTGCTTCTGAAAATCTGGAAATAAATCTAGATAATATTCTTATTTAGAAAATATGTATATCCGTTTTTACAAAGTAATAATGTATCAGAAGTTATGAATGTTCAAATGAACGACTTATTTTTCCCCAATTCTATTTTATCCAGAATTATTGTTCCAACTAAAAATAACAATACGCATTACATGTTTCTTTCATACAAAATTATTTTTAATCCAAATATATCAATATTTTTAAACTGTTTCTAATTTAAAATATTTAAATGGGTATACTTTTATTTAAATTACTTTAGTTTCAAATGAAGAAAAACACTAATTTACTTAAGGTTCTATTGATCTTAAGAAATACATTCTTATTAGAGCATGTCATGATATACATTATACTCATATTTCATTTAAACCTCGCGCTCGACTCTGTTTAACAATATTTTTCATGATTAAAACGAAAACTACTCATCCTGTGGAAAAATGGCTCAAGGAGAACTTGTAGATCTTTTTAAGGCCAATAATTATGTTTCTTATCATTTTCTCTGTATCTCTCGTTATTTAGCTCAAAATTTGAATTTTCGATTATTTAAGGAAATTCAAAAAGTTGTTATGCCTATCCTAGAGGTTGTTCAAAAAGAAACATTTTTCATCTTTAGACTTTTTTTCATATCGTGCGTTGCTTGGCTTTTAATTTAAGTTATCTTTTATTTTTTTGGATTTTCAAAATGTTATAAGTCTTTCAATCATGATTAAAACGAAAATTACTCATTAGTAAAACCATGTTTTTCGGGATCAGGGGTCACAAAACGTGAGGACTTGACAAAAAATGGGTGGGGGGTTAAATTTTACACCAATATAATATATTCTCTCTGATGGCAATGTAAAAATTGTTCATTTGAACATTCAGAACGTTTCAATCATGAATAATATTCAAAATAAGAAAGCAAATATTGAGATTAAAATAAAATTATTTTTTTCAAACAAATAAATAAACATATAACAATAATAATCTGTAGATAAAATACCACTGATAATATTGACCCTTAAATCTAATTTAATTTACTTCAAACCAATAAATTCAAATTCTTTAGGTCTTGACTCAAAAGTTAGATCTGAATCATGGTATTCAGTTCAAAAGAAAAATATTTGACGTTAGATCTTGATTAAGTATTAGAAAAAAGAAAAATAATTTTCAATAAAAATTAATTTAAAAAAATAAATCTCTTTAGAAAACTTCTTCCTGAATTTATCTAAAGCTTGAAAAAAAAGTCTTTGTCTTTTTGAACTTAATAGTGTATTGAATTAATTTTTATTCAACATTTTAAGTAATTCAAGATTCTGAACACACTAAATTAGAATAATTAAAATAATTAAAATTTTACAATAATTTAATTTAATTATTAATTAATTAATTAAATAATTTTTAATTTCAGTCGGAAAAGCAAATGGATTGCGCTTTGGATTTGATGCGAAGGTTACCTCCGCAGCAAATTGAGAAGAATTTGAGTGATTTAATCGACTTGGTACCTTCTCTGTGCGAGGATTTACTTTCTTCGGTTGACCAGCCTCTGAAAATAGCAAAAGACAAAGAATCGGGGAAAGATTATCTTCTCTGTGATTATAACAGGGATGGAGATTCTTACAGGTATATTGATTTAAATTAAAATTAAAATACATTTCCTAAACTGGAAAAGAAAGTAAGTCAAAACTTATCCGGACTCTCGTTTTTAATTCATTTAACAAAGGGTCCTTTAATAACACAGTTTCATAATTGGTCACCTTCCGCGCGCTATACATACCTCGAAAATAAAACATTCAGTGTATGTGTTGCCATTTTAAAAAAATTGAAAACCACTTAAAGATCATTTCTGAAATTTTTTTAGTTCCTCAAGTTCAAAGCGTCCCAGATTACTAATTCTTTTTTGATAATTAGTTTATTCTTTTCAATGCATTTCTATACTTTTCAGATCTCCGTGGAGCAATGCGTACGATCCTCCATTAGAGGATGGATCAATGCCATCGGAATGGTTAAGAAAATTAGAAATAGACGCAAATCTCGCTTTTGATCAATATCGAGAGCTATATTTTGAAGGCGGCGTGTCCTCAGTTTATTTATGGGATTTGGATCACGGTTTCGCTGGTGTTATTTTGATAAAGAAGGCCGGTGATGGATCGAAGAAAATCAAGGGTTGTTGGGACTCTATACACGTAGTAGAAGTACAGGAAAAATCTACGGGTAGAAATGCTCACTACAAACTAACCTCGACGGCGATGCTCTGGCTCCAGACAAATAAAACCGGATCAGGAACGATGAATTTAGGAGGCAGTCTCACAAGACAGGTTACCAATTTACTCTTATTAATTTTGGGTTAGTTAATTATGGTGTACTCGACCAGGGAAGCCGAGATTTTTCGACATTACGAGCTTTTGAGTCGTGCTGTCCAACCCGTATAGATATTATACTTTTCCTTTTGATTCTATTCGTTCTGTTCATTATCTTTCGCAGTCCACAGCAAAATTAATAAAATTCTTAAACTTTACAAAGCAGTGTCTTTTTTTTTCTATAGATTAAAAATTTTTTTTTCTTTTTTCACGTTTTTTGACCAGACCATGACAAGTTGCGAAAAAAATTACAAATGAAAAGTTGTTCCTCTCGCAAATTCACTTTTTTCCATTTCGTGTTCTTTTTGATATCGTTTAAAATATATGGATAAAATCCGTTAAAAGTATATTTGTTATGGCGAAATTACAATTTTTTCAGGTTGAATGTGATTCACCAATAACGGAAACGTCGCCGCACATCGCGAATATTGGCCGTATGGTAGAGGATATGGAGAATAAAATAAGGAACACCCTCAACGAGATTTACTTTGGAAAAACGAAAGACATCGTGAACGGATTGAGATCAGTTCAGTCTCTCTCTGATCAAAAACAACAAGCCGCTCTCAGACAAGATTTAGTGGCCGCGTTGCACAGGCGAAATGCTAATAATTGATTGCCTCTTGCGAAATCGTTTTTCCCAAAAACAATCGCAAATACTATCTTTCTCGAATGTAAATACCCCTAAAGGTGGGGGATAAATCGTCAAATGCATTGTAGAGTAAATCGATTAAATCGATGGTTGGTAAAGATTTATCGAATTCTACCGAATTTTACTGAACTTTTATTGAATTTAGTTCCCAGTGAATTCGGTTGATCGTTTTAAGACAAGAAAATAGTCCAGGGGCGTTTGCGTTCGACGATAGTAGAGAAACAGTGAGAAAGAAAGAAAGAAAGAGAGAGAGAGAGAGAGAGAGAGAGAGAGAGAGAGAGAGAGAGAGAGAGAGAGAGAGAGAGAGAGAAAGCGCCTCTTTGATTCTTGTGGAAGGAAGTTTAACTTTGTTATCTTTCACGAGAAAGAGTGTACCTTTTTTTTTTTTTTGATATTGTAAATTATGAAAAGAGAAAGAGACAGAATTTTGAGATGAGGCGTCCTTTTTCCAGGAATTCCTATGAACTTACAAAGGAAAGAGATTTAGAAACAGGCTTCCAACATTCAGTATAAGGGGTGAGTAAATGAAATGGTTTCCCAAAGAAATGACGCCTTGAGAAATGTGCGGTTTTGCTTATTTTGGCTCGGGTCGAAGCTCGGCCTAAAATGTGCCGGTAAAAAGAAGCTTTTAAGTAATTGATCCGGGAATCGGTCGATAGTATTTTCTTTCGCAATGAGCGCAGATTTTTGCCAAGGAAGCTCACTATTAAATCCGAAAGTAGTTAGTCGCTGTGTATTCTATAAAAAAAATTAATAAAATCATTTTGTTACAAGCTCAGATATTCACTACCTGTTCCTATTTTCTGTAATTGCAAATTTAGGAGAAATATTTCAAACAATTTCAATATAATCATAATATAATATAGTCATAATCACTGATTATCTTTAGTCATCTGATTCACTTTTTGAAACGTTTTTATAAATTCCAGTAGTAATGAATCTTTTCCACCGACAAAATGAGTTATCCTTCATTAAAATCGTATAATTAAGGAGGAGCATTTGATGCATAACATCCAAAATTTTACAATGCACTTTTGTAAAATATAAAAATAAAAAAACTTAAGTCCTACTGAATAATTCGTGCTTCGCGCTATAGGAATGCTGGATTCTTGAATTGAATTTAAATCAACTGAAAGAAAATCGATTCACGTAAAAAAATTCAGAAGAAAAGAATCAATTTTGCAAAAATTGAGATGTCTAACATTACGTCACATTCAATCGGTAATGTCGAAATCTATAGTTCAATATCAACTGGAGGACTAGAGATCAATATTTGAATAGGAGTTTGAGTGAAATTAATTTTTTCAAATGAAAATAGGTGAAAAATATTGTATTGTTTTGCTTTGTAGATAGAAAAGCAATTTCTGAATTTATTGTCGGTAATTTGAAAAGCGTGCGATTTTTGGCAATCAAATTGTTTTGTTGATGTGACGGATGTGACAACGTGTAACTCAACCTCAATTTCGGTACATTATAATTGTTTTCTGATGAATTTCCAAATCACACTCGTCTCCAATTGCCGACAATAAATACAGAAATGGCTCTTCTATCTAAAAAGCAAATCGATATCACCATTTTTCACTTACTTTAATCAATAAAAATTAATTTCAGTCAAACTCTTATCTAAACAATGTTCTGAACTCGCCTAGATGATTTTTTTCTACAGATTTCTACGTTACCGATCGAGTGTGACGTAATGTTAGACTTCTCAATCGATCTTAAAAAGTCGACTTTTTTTTGTAATTATTTGTTTTTATAATTCTTGATTTAGTCGCCTTTCCCAAATGAAAGCACAAGAATCTATTTCGTAAAAATATTTACTTTCTTACAGTTTTTATAATATTTTAATTCCATAATTCAAATAAAGCCAGGTTCACGTCGCAGGGGAGCGTCCCCACTAATTTCTTGATTTTTCAATACAAGTTTATTATGGTTTAATTAATTATTAATCAAATCGCTCTAGTATCACGTTGTAGCCTGCACCATTACATTTTATTTGCATATCTAATTAAGTGTTTGCACCTATTTGTTTTTAAATTACTACAAAATGGAATGGAATGCAACTGAAAGATAATTTACTAAAGGTTCTATCGACCTTAAGGAGCACATTCTCATCAGGGCACTCGCGCTCGACTCTGTTTAACAATATTTTTCATGATTAAAACGAAAACTACTCATCCTGTGGAAAAATGGCTCAAGGAGAACTTGTAGATATTTTTAAGGCCAATAATTATGTTTCTTATCATTTTCTCTGTATCTCTCTTTATTTAGCTCAAAATTTGAATTTTCGATTATTTAAGGAAATTCAAAAAGTTGTTATGCCTATCCTAGAAGTTGTTCAAAAAGAAACATTTTTCATCTTTAGACTTTTTTTCATATCGTGCGTTGCTTGGCTTTTAATTTAAGTTATCTTTTATTTTTTTGGATTTTCAAAATGTTATAAGTCTTTCAATCTTTTTTTATCCAAAAAAGTCATTAAGAAAAATTGTTCGTCTTTTTGAGTACTACGAACATCCGTTATTAGAAATTTCAAATTAAAAAAATAGTGGTTTCAAAATTTTTAAAAATGCTCCAACTTTTTAAATTTTTATCCAAAATGGCTGGCCAACGAACTTGACCTTCATTTTAGGACAATCCAATCGATCAATTCTTTCGAAAGTTATCGTGCTAACAAACTAAAATCTGCAGATAAACACATTTGTAAAAACATGTTTTTCGGGTTCAGGGGGTCCCAAGACGTGAACATTTGATGAAAACTGGGGGGGGGGTCAAATTTTACACAAATCTAATATATTCTCTCTGATGAGAATGTAAAAATCAGAGAGCTAAAGAAAACCATCATTTATTCTGTGAGCACCGTTTCAAGAAAACCCATCCCACGCGCGAGCAAGAACAAAAATCTTAACTACGTTGTGGATATGCTGGGAGATGAAAGCGACGTGTACAATGTTCTTTATACTTTTTCGTAGTACTTATAAATAAGTGAATAAATTCCTGAGCTAAAAAACATATTTTAAATGTAGTTTATTGTTGGTAACTCGAATGTGCGAAAACATTGATAATAACGTTAGGTATACCGCATTGCCCCGGCTTCCCCTATACCTGAAAAATGACAATTTTATATCAGATCAGAATTTAAATAATAATAGTAGATTGTGCAACGAGTGGAGGAAGTTGGCGATTCCAACGAGTGTGAAGTTTGCCGCGCGAGTGCAGCGAGCGTGGCAATCACACGAGTGGGACCACTGTGACGTCATCAGTTGAGAAATCGACAACTTCTCTCTCTCTCGAGACGAACCTCCGAAGTCGCATTTCCCTCGCGGGTGTTGGACAAAAGGAATTTGTATTGCAAAGAGGATACGGAATGGAAAGGGTCAATTGAAATTGCTTAATCGATTCAAAGTATCGGTTCTCAATTAAACGAGTCGAGATTAAGCTTATTTTCAAGTGAAATTTCTATAATATCTATAATTTTTATAATTAATACTACTGTGTAAAGAAAACAAGAGTTCTACCATTAACTAAATAATCTTTATTGCTCTAAACTCGAATCTTAATCACTTAACAAGTACACTTTGTAGCTAAAAATGAGCCCTTCCACGAAACTCGTGCTTATTAAAACTTCACATTTGTCCATTCTCTTGATTGAGTCTTCGGTGCAGACTCAAATAATTCAAAATCTTGAAATCTGAACCCTTTCGGCATATCAGAGTAAAATTTAAAGTGAGAGTGAAAGAGTGAGTGAGTGTAAAAAGGAATATTCGAGAACGATATCTCAATTTGGTCCACGATGAAGGATCGAGGTCCGAAGCTGGAATTGTTCAGGATTGTACAGGGTCATTCAAAATAGCATTCAGAAACTCTCAGACTTGACGAGGCTGTGCTGGAGCTGCAGGCCTTCAATAAGGTCGAGGTGAGGTGGTGGTTGAACAATGTTGATCTTTCTTTCTCGAAAATACTCGCACCTCTGTTTCTGGTTGTCTATTACTGGCAGATGACTCGCCCGCGGACTTTTACCGTTTTTTTCTGAACGATCATCCTGGTCGCCAGTCTGGGCGATGCTGTCAGGAATTGGTAGCGGTTTCGCCACCCCGATCCTTACCACGCCCTTTGGGGCTCCTTTCAAGGCCTGCACGGCTTGGTCCAGGGTTGCATTTTCTAGTGTGATATCGTTGACGAAGAGTAAACGGTCGCCAGGGATCAGTTGGCCATCTACTTGAGCCACTCCGCCAGGCACCAGAGATCTTATTACTATCACAGTTTCGTTGGGATTCATCGGATCCTGAAAAAAAGGAAAAAAACAAATAATTAAAAATCGAAATAGCAGATTGGTTTTTTTGTTGCAATTCTCTTCATCGACTATTAATTTTTTTAATAGAATTGTTTCCAAAGTTAGATATCAGTTATCTAATGAATGGATTTTATAATTTATAAGATTCTAATTTTAAAAACGCCCATAAAATATTTTTTGCACATTGTTTACTATTCTTAATTTAATGTTGAAATTTGAATTTTCTATAACGATTTCGATTAGAGAGCCTCTCTGACGTTAAAGAGGTCGGATTTTCGACTAATCACAGCTTATGTGTCCATGATTCTCAAATATGTCTTTCTCCGCCAATGTTTTGTTTCGGTTATGTACACTGTTCGTCATGTATGCCTTAACACTTTTCATATTCGCATCTCACTCCCTCAAATTTGAAACAAACAAGAATGAGTGAGAGGCATGTGTTAAGGCATACATGATGAACACTGTACATGTTGAAAATCGAAGTCGGAAGATATTGTTTAAAATAATATTTATTTAATATTTATCAAATAAAACTATTCAGAATTGACACAAGGCCATGGCCTAGCCTCTTTATCATAAGTTTCATTAGTCTTCAATGTTTAATCATTTTTTTCTGTCGAACGACTCATGGTCGTTCCCATGTCGGCAGAAAACGTCGGCGTAAATCAGAAATTCATGAGAGTGAAAGAGACAAACAGATCTGCGTATCTCTATCACTCTCATGAGTTTCTGTTTTACGCCGACGTTCTCTGCTGACATGGGAAGCAGTGTCTCTAGATCGTGGGATTTTTCGGCCCCCATTCTACAACCCACGAGCTCATGCTATCTTTTTCTATCAATAGGTTCGTTACTGTTGCTCGAGAGAGAAAGCTCGAGGGTCGTGTGGTGGGGGCCGAAAAATCCCACGATCTGGAGAGACTGATGGGACGGTACCTTTAGCAAAAAAATAAACTTTTAAATGCACTTCAGTTTAGATTAAAATTATGTACTTAAAAATGATTTTGTCTAAAATTGTGAAACAACCCTATTAAATAAACTACTATAATTAAAAAAGGTAGATTTTATGGGGTGTCAAGGAAATTCAAAAGACTTTAGCGAAATTCAAGGGATTTTAAGGTATTTAACAAAGAAACCTCAAGAATTTGATTCCAAAGTGGTCTAAATAGTAGCTTGTGACTTATGATTCTGAAGTTGTGCACGGAGCCCAGTTGGCCAATGAGGGAGCCTAAACCGGATATATGACGAGTCATATCTGTTAGTGGACTTATATATGAATCAAACATTCTCGGGCCTCTCTTTGTAACGTAGAATTTCTCTCGCTTATCCACGCCAGTTTTTCAATGTTTTACCTATACTAACAGGAGAAAACCTGTAAAAGTCTAATTACTTATTGCAGAACTTATAGATCTTTTATTAGAGCTCTATTTCTTATTTGAAATTAGTTTTTATAATATATTATGTACCTATGAATGTCTAGTTCAGAAAATTTCTCAGTGAAATACTGAAAACTCTTACCTGATAATCTAAAATAGAAAATCCAAGGCCTCTCTCTCCTTTCACGAGTTCTATTATTTGCGGTTCAGAGCTCCACATTGCAAGACCTGTTAACGGTTCCAGAGATCGAGATTTCATTTTACTAAGACTCGCGTCAGTGACTGTCGCCGTTGTAGTCGCGGAAGCTAAAGAACCGTCTGATTTTGCTTTTACGAGTCGATCCATTGAGGGTAGTAAATTTTGTAAGGAACCGCCGAGAATACTCTGCAAGAAAAAATAATAGATTGAAGAGTCTTAAACTAGAGTTTAATCATTTTGCTTCCTTATACATAGAAAAATTAATTGTAACCGTCAAAACTGCGTTCGACAACATGCAGCCGAGTCAACGGAACCTTAATAAATTACGAAAATTGTGCTGATGACCAACAACAGGAGTAATGGACAAAAAAGGTGCACCGATCCTGTAGCTATTTTTAATTTTGAAAAATTGATTTTTTAACTATGATTTTTCAAATTATCACATTTTTAAAAGTTTTGAATAAACGGACTTTGAAATTCGTGAAAATAGAAATTTTTTAAAATTATTCTAAGGAGCATGCATGCGCACATAGAATCATTTTTAAAAATTTATATTTTCACGGATTTCAAAGTCCGTTTATCTGACGCCCTTAAAGCTCATCAAATGCGCACCATAAAAGGTAAACGCCCGAGATCGACTTCACGGATAGTCTTCTATTTCAATAATTAAAGCAAATCTAATACCTTCTCTGATGAGAATGTAAAAATAAACTAAATTATAGTGAACCCCCGCTATAAGTCACGCGGGTATCGTGTGATTTCCTAGAAGTTTCTTTGGCCTGTATTCAGTGACGAGGAAGCCTAAGGAGTTAAGGGGTAACACCACTCTAGGAATTTCAAAGAATCGATTTATTTTTTTTTAAACTTAAACAGTACTTTAGTACTGTTACATTTAGTACAGTAATTTTAACATGTTTGATTTTCAATTTTCCCGAAGCGCCTCGGAGTTTTTATTTCGCATACTTGTCTGCCATATTGGATCTGCCATTTTTTAAATTAAATTTTTGAAACCAGATTCGTAATTAGAGACCCCAAAAACCCACGAGTAACAGAATTTGACCTATTTTATGCACATTTTATTCGGGATTTGGTACCACTTTGCATCTCTCCTCTATGTCCTTGTAAATCTTTAAACGCGTTTTTCTCGAAACGGCTTTTTTCAAACTAGATGGACCGATTATTTTAACACCAATGCATGAAATCGACTACTAATTTGTACAGTAGCTTCACAAGTAGATTATCTAATGAAGTACGTAGTCGTTTTTTGATTTGATGTTAATTGCATTTTTTATAAACAATTTACTGCTTTTTTTTTGGCAAAAAATGCATTTTTTTAAAGCGCACCATTTCTACAAAAATTGATGTAAAAAAAATCCTACGTACTTCTCTGGTTAATAGTATATGGGCAAATACACGAAAACGTTGAGATTTTTTTCAAAAGTGAAATTTTTTTTTTTTAGGCACACGTATTAAACCTTTTCAGGCATGTTTTTGGTAGACTCTGAATGAGAAAAACACTCATTTCTTTTCAACCCTCAAAAATTTGTATTGGACAAACTGAAAATTCGGGTTTTTGCCAAAAAGAAATGATTTATCTTAGATTCACTGTTATAAAAAAGTTTTTTATTTATCAAAATACATTAGGTACCGAAAAAACATCAACCAGAATTTTATAGTTTTAAAAAAAATTTGTTAAACAAATTTGACCTTGAAAAAACCTTGAAGATCATCTTCAAGGCCAAAATGAAGGTCACCATTGAATTCCTTGTTAAAATATACTTTAAGAATGACCTTCACATCCATAAAAAATATCTTCCCTGAAAATATTTTCAACCGTTCCGGGAACTTTTTTAACACCCTGTATAAATAACCCTTCATTGTGTACGAAATACCAATAGTTTAAGATGAGGATTTTTACAGAAGATCACTACGATGGAGATTAATAAATTACAGTATTTTTTGATGTGTATAAAATAATATTATGATTGTGCCAACGACAAAATCGCATTTTGAAAAAAAGTTACTCAGGTATACATTCAAATATTTTGAAGTGTAGCTCGTTCATTTTTGATGACACATCAATTTGTCAAATACAAATTTTTTAAGTTTTTCTCAGAGCTATGTAACACTCTAGTCCAAATTGTTATTTTCAGCTTCCTCAAAAAAATAGAGGCAAAAAAGTTAAAAATTTATTTTATGATCAAAAATGGAGTTACACAAATTTGAATACTGATTGTATCAAGACGGTACGTGGCACATATATTTGACAAAGATTACTTGAAAGGTCTTGGAAAGCAGAAGATTTGGTGTAAATTTAAAATCGATCGATAAAACCCTCAAAAAGTTAAAAGCAAAAGAACAAAAAAAAAGTTTCAGACTTACACTTGAAAATTTCTTTTTAATCTTTTAATATCATTGAAATAGCTAGAAATATACTTAAATATAGAACTACATGACCTTAAATCTAGTTCCAACTGGTTTATCATAGTTAAACACCCGAGTAACAAAAACGTTAAAGGTTTCATGGATTTACCCATATAGTTTAAGAAAAACTTTGGGTTTTTGTTCCAACTCTCACAGTTTTCCAGAAATTTGTCTGCCCGCGGAGCACCTTTCCAAAAACACTTTGCCGGAGATTACCTGTATCGACCCCATTTTATATGAAAAAAATAATAATAAATTTTTTTTTCATACTCTAATATGTGTTAAATGAACCCTCTAAAAAGAAATTCTATTTATTTTATCATACTCCCAAAATAAATTGTCAAAGTTAGGCTTCTTTTTCGGCCGCTAGAGTGGTGTTACCTCTTAAGAGAGGTGCTGGGAGCTCGGTGAAATTACGCAGTACTTTAGCCACAAAGCGGGTAGCCTCCTAATAAAATACGCAGTACATTATTTCTATTTTAAATTTACATAAGTGAATATTTTAAAATGTGTCTTCAAGTTGAAATTTTAATATTAGAATAAATGTTGAAAAAAGTAGAGCAAAAATCTTTTTCAAACGGAGTCGCGTCAAAACGATTACAGGCAAGCCATCCCTGAAACTGGTCGTATGTCGAGAGTTCAGTGCAAATTAATTTTTCTTGCAAACCTTTATTACAACTGAAGAAATTGTCAATTTAGCAAAAACTTACTCTAGTTTGAAAAGCGGCTTGATGTTGAGCTGTATCTATAGGACAAAGCGGGTCCTGAGATTTGATATTTCTGCCACAGACCATCCTCACGTGTACAGGTAATTCCTTCAGCACGCTCACCACTTCCATGTGGTTAATTCCAAGAAGTCGGTAGCCGTTTACCTATAAAATTATTTTTCATTACACCTTAATCGAAAATTCGAGTTTCCGTTTTTCCGTCTACTCGCGCATTTATATATGCTGTAGAAAGTATTCACGTCTCACTTGTTTTATCCTTCACGAGCCTTAAAGCCAACTTCAATCTATGTACTTCGGCCGCTCGGGACCGAGCGCATCTGTCAATACTTATAGAAAAGGGTTTAAAAAAACGTCATTTTCTTTGTAAAATGTGCAGTACAATAGTTCTTCCATTTTATCCCCAGACATAGAAAAAGCCGCGAAAGATGTCGTAAATGAATTTAGTATTCTTTAAAATTCGTTGAAATACCTTCAAATCCATGAGAATTCTCAAACTTCTGAAGATCCAATGTAACAATGTATAATATCCCATTCATTTAATAGAAATGGAAAAATTGCAATTGAAAAATTATCCAAATTAGTTGTTACTTTATTATGAAAGAAAAGGAAAAGGAGTTTCGAATATCTTCTAGTACATATTTAATATATATATATATATATATATATATCAAACCTCTAAGAGTTCATCTGCAGATCTTAATGTATTGTTCTGACCAACAGGTCCTTGTGGCAGAATTGAGCGAATATAATGATGAGGCCTTACTTCCTGTCCATTTTCTACGTCTACTGTTCCTTCTAAACTGATTCCTAAACCACTGCCTTCTGCAAATTTTTTTAATTGCGCCACCTAAAAAGAAAGATTGTACATTTTTGACTATGTAACTTCTTGATTCTTAAATATTTTTCCATTCGGAATTAGTAATTAGTAAATTTTTCAAATTTTTACTATAAGTTGGCAATTTAGCAAAATACCAATTGAAAAACTTTCTTTTCTTGAAAACAGTAAAGTTGATCTTCATGGAAAAAATATATGTTGTGGAGACCAATAGGACGATTTGTTTAAATAAAATAAAACAAAATCTTACGAATAAAAAATACAAAAAAAATGCTGACATATTTTTTTATTTTTTATGTGCACAAGACCAAATTATAATAGAAATTTTTCCTCCTTGTGTTCTCTAATATATATTTTTCACAAATTTATTTCGACTGTTTTAATTTTTGGAAATTATTGTTTCAAATTTCTGTAAAAGTTGTCTCATTAGTCTCCATTATATATAATTTTTTCATTAAAAATGGGTTAAGCCACTTTCAAGAAATCTATGGAATCAATAATTCCAGCCTGATAGGTGTATTAAAATCTTTCTCACACTTTATTCGGTTACCAAGAATAACGCTTTCGCTTGTTGATTGACATGGAAAAAATTTCGTTCCACCTAGCACGTCTAAATTGATACCATAGTGAAGAAAAACCACAATAAATATTTTTTACATTCTCATCAGAGAAGGTATTAGATTTGTGTAAAATTTGACCCCCCCAGTTTTTGTCAAATGTCCACGTTTTGGGACCCCCTGAACCCGAAAAACATGTTTTTACGAATGTGTCTGTCTGTCTGTCTGTCTGTCTGTCTGTGTGTCTGTGTGTCTGTCTGTAGATTTTTAGTTTGTGAGCACGATAACTTTCGAAAGAATCGACCGATTGGATTGTCCTTTGGCCAGCTATTTTGGATAAAAATTCAAAAAGTTGGAGCATTTTGAAAAATTTTGAAACCACTTTTTTTCTTAATTTGAAAATTCTAATCACGGATGTTCATAGTACTCAAAAAGTCGAACAATTTTTCTTAATTACTTTTTTGGATAAAAAAAAAATTGAAAGACTTATAACATTTTGAAAATAAAAAAAAAATAAAAGAAAACTTAAATTAAAAGACAAGCAACGCACGATATGAAAAAAAGTCTAAAGATGAAAAATGTTTCTTTTTGAACACTCTATAGGACTGACATAAAAACTTTTTGAATTTCCTTAAAAAATTAAAAATTCAAATTTTGAGCCAAATAACGCAAAATATAGAGAAAATGATAGTAA